>JAPFTB010000283.1:0-48928 GCA_030779245.1 Fusarium sp. MBC 438
CATTCAGACCCTTCCCGTCCACCCCCGAAGCGGCAGAAGTTTGCTCCACTTGGGCCATGGTGTAGTCTCCCTCACCATCCACCTGTCTCAGACTTCCATCCTGCTGGACTACTGTGTGATTAAACGCGTCTTCCCGTCCGGCATGCAAGGCCCACGCCCTAGCCCACCCCTGTGCACTGAACGCCCAGAGAACCATGTCGGGTCCCGAATCTAGGGCAAGCTCCACTAGATTGCTGCAGATAGCTACGGCTTGCCCTCTAATCTCGAGTGGGTAAGCCGTGGCCTCTGAAGACGGATCGCCAAAGTCAATGTCACTGTAGCTTCCTTCGGACCGCCAGTCCATCCATCCTGATAAGCCATCCCTTTCCGTCTCGACATCCTCGGCTGTCATCTCTCTGTGACGAGATCGACCTCGAGACATGGCAACAAACAGGTCAGGAGGTATCGTGTAAAAGACAATCATCTGCTTGTCAGCGTCCATGGCCTTCTGTGGGCCCGAGCCGCAGCCTGTGGCAACCTCATCAGAGTTGAGCTGCATGCCATCTCCACCGTCGACTGAAAATGTTGCAACGACACGGACCCCATGTCGTGTGTCTGCCCCAGCAGTGTATAACACGGGTAACGGTGACGATGCATTGGCTGGAGGACGGAACCAGACCTTGCGTATTAAGCGATTCATCGACCCTGGTGGTGCATCAGTACCCAAGCAAAGATACCCTGTCTTGGGATCCGTGAACATGATGTGGCTTCCATCGCTCAGGGGGACAGCTCTATCATGATCTGCCTTGCTGGGCGATATCCCACTGCTTCTACCATCGTCTCGCACCTCTTGGCCCCAGGCATCGCGTGCTTTCACCGAAGAGAATCGACTTGGCAGATCAGCTACCGAGTGGATGTCATGGACAATAACGTCTCCACCTGCCAGGCCCATGACCGTTACACCCGCGCTATGCCCAGGTCTAAAGACATTGACATTGGTCTCGAATCCGTTTCCGACTGGGCCGAGCAGATTACCGAGCGCCGCGGTAGAACTGATGAGCCGAATCTTTTGTCCCGTGTCTATCCCTCTCCGAGCCGGCATGAAGAAGAGAAAGTCACTCGGAAACGTCAACGGGAACCATCTGCTTAAGTCGTGGTTCGTGAGAGCATCCACCTAGTGAAGCTCAATACCGCCTGTGCAACCAAAGGCCACGCAGCTGCGGTGAGGGCAGATGGCGACCGAGCGTGGCGGGTCGTTGGCATGACAGATGCTTCTGTATACCGATCGCGGACCTTCTTCCAGACGCGGCGCCTGCGTCACGGGGGTGTCCCGGCAGACACATGCAGCTGGCATGCGGCTAAACAGATTGGGTGTGCTCCCAAAAGAGTCATCCTCTGAACGTCTCAACCGTGTCTGAGTCAAAGCTGCATTTGTCTGGGTCATGATATCGCACACTATGCCCATACGTCCCTCCATCAAAACTGCCACGGTATTTCGTCCTGATGATGTGTCCATACTGCAAGATATGACACGCCGTGGACACACGACAGTTGCTGCTGGTCGTAGCATGCCAAGACGTCTGCCCTCTCTCGGCCGTAACGGAAGAGACCAGCTCAGTCGCCTGCTGAAGCAGACATGGTTCAGCTCGTAGACATATAGGGTTCGTCCGTGCGTCACCATCAGAAACCGGCCGCAGAGGCTCATGGTGAAGACGAGGGTCCCATGTAATCTGGCAGTGGTGGAACCTGGAACAAGGCCACTGAAGTCGGTAAACCCAACCTGTTTGAACGCGCTCCCTTTCATGCTGGCCAGATCACACTCCCTTGAGATCCATTTGCTCATTAATCTCTCCTGATCTAATGTATTGCGTGGTCGTGTTATCCTCAGGGGTTCCGAAATCTGTTGCAGGCTGCTCCACCATCCTCCTCTCTTGAGCATCTCGACAAGAAGTGAGGGGCAGAGCCCAGCATGGAACCAAGAGCGGGATGTATAGCGAGTGGCGTTAAAGTCTTCTGGGTCAAGGTAAAGATAGATCTGTTGCATAATCTCGTAAGGTAGTCTCGTCGAAAGGGGGGCGTCTTCTGGCTCCTCGTTAGCTCGCTTCAAGGCACAGCGGGGATGGATGCCACTCACCATCCAGCCCAAGAATGCCATAATCACTCCCGGGTAGTCTCTGAACGTTGGCAACGCCTGCTGGCACGACGTGGATAGGTCCCGGGCCAGAGACCAGGGCCAAGGCCACCATGCTCAAGTCGACTTGCCCATGAGGCCGTAGAGGTATTGGTCGAGGTAAAGCGGCACCCCTGGATAGGAGAATTTCCGAAGACGTTTTGAGGCCAACCCCCACGCATGGAGGCTGTGGGTGTGAAACAGGGTATGTGATGTAGGTTAAGTGAGGGAAAAGTGAGGAGTGATAATCACATTACAGCAACGGGATGAATAGGAAGCGGCTAAGAGCCTGACTCCTGCCCAAAGCAGTTTCTTTGAAAGATCAAAGGCAAGAGCGTTAACCTCGGAAAGTCCCCTCCCCCAAGGAAGAATCTTCCTGCCTCACGTCAACCAACAAAGTGAGAAAAGCTGGATACTGGCATCTTACCCCTATTATAACTCAACAAACTATGGAAATCAAGCACGTTTAAAGTAAACTCCTTGTTAACAACCAACAAGCGCCGTGTTCGTGTATCCCTCCTCTCAATGATGACTTCGTTAAACATTAGCTTCCCCATTGTCTCGCCAGACATTATCGTCCCCTATTCCAAGAGTGCTATCGACACCCTGAAGGATCGGCCGGTCCTGATCGTCTGTTTCACTCTCGGGCAGCGGCGGCGGTGGGTCTTTGTAGATCCAAGGCTGCTGCAATCTGTCACAGTCAAGTCAGCTCCGAGTCATCTCGGGGATTTGGTGAAACTTACGGGGCTACAAGGCTGGGGTTCACAAAAACGAGTCCCTTCTCCTTGTATTCGTCAAGAGTGCTTCCTCGACGAAGGATGGCCTGCGAAGGTCGAGGGCCGTCTTCTTCCTCAAAAGCATCGTCCATGGCAGCGCTGTCCTCTGGGTCCTCATCCGCTCTAATGGCGCGGAGAGCGATATAGATGGTGAGGGGCTCAAACCGCTGCTTGATGTAGTAGCTATACCAGATTGAAAACGGCACCAGTGGCAGGATGAATATGGATGTAATAAAAGCCTTCTGCGTTGCAATCTTACCAAACATGACCACCTCAAAGACAAGCAGACCGATGATGATGCGTTGGCATATTATCCGCCACGCACCTCCGGTTGCATGTTGAGGCTGATCCATAGCATACAGTACCATGTACTTGAATGTGAAGTATCCCAAGCTGAAATAAATGGTGCCGACGATAAGGATGATGAGCCCGTGATTGAGAATACTGTAGATGAGGCAAAGATTGAAGACAAGCAAGGCCGTGGGCAAGAAGAAGCCATACTGGAAAGGAGAAGGCTGCTTCAACTCCTCAAAGTCGCGCGGCGTCTTGGCCATCCACCGAAGGAAGGGGTAGAGAAACACACTCCCCGCCTCCAAGATTCTGAACGGCATCAGACCGATGCCCTGCAACATGATGAAGGAGATGTAGAAAGTGGAGAGCTCCTCTACATCGGCAGCAATGACACCGGGGAGCTGGCTGGTGTCCTTGAGGAATTTCCGCATGACGGCGAAGAACTGGAATCCAGTCTTTGAAACCGCAAAGACGAAGAACGTGTTGAAGAAGGTGAAGAAGTAGTTCTTGGAGATGAGGGAAAGCTCCACATCACCCTGGGATATCATTCCCTGCCGGTTGGAGAGGAAGTCGTAGAGATACGGGACAGCAACGTTAAGAAGTGAAACGACCAGAGCAGGGAGACCGTTTTGAACCAGTGAGTGAATAATGTCGTGACCTTGTAGCCACTGCGCAAAATTGGGAAATGTCTTTCTGACGGCGCAAATGCTTAACCAGGTGGCCAGAACAGCCGTGGGGAAGATCCAGAGTAGGGTGAGAAACGTGATGAACAGCGTGATAGCCCACGACTTAAGACGACGAACGCCACGTGGTGAGTAAGTGTTCCTCCAGACCAGGTCCGAAGGGGCTGGGGTTGGCTTTGTCAGAAGCCGGCCGGGTCTTGGATCGATGCGTGCCTGAATGACCATTTGACAAGAGGCAACCGAATCCATAGTAACGATGGCCATGTCGGTAGCTGTGTACGTCTTGCCACGAGCATCAATGATCTTAGCATCCAATCGTCGAAGTCTTTCTTCGTAATAGTCGATCGCGTCAACGTTTTTGGACCGCAAACCAAGAGTGCCATACCGGATGTTAACTTTAGGCCTTCCTTCGTCCTCAGAATCCCACGGTCCCTGGTCCGAATCCAGGAGATGTCCGTTCTCGCCAGCCTCATCATCCAGCCCTCGATCCTGGGAGTCATTGGGAGTTGCGCCGTTGGCTTGTTCTTGTCGTCGACTGTTCTTCTTTTTCTGGCGCTGTCGGTTTAGAAAGGTTGCCCAGGCGGTCTCGAGACTTCGAAGGGTAGTCTCTCGCAAATCCACAAGGTCGTCGAGCCTTTTCCAGTCGCGGCAGATGGTGACCTTTTCGACAGTGCCAATACCTAGCTTTTCAATAAGCTGCTTTATTTGACCCTCAGACCTCAAGTCATCCGGGATGCCCGTAAGACGGAATGTTCTATCCGTGACTGTCGATTGGGATCCAAGGTAGTCCTGGCGGTATCGAATGATACGGAATGTCTCCCAATTGACAAAGTAGATGGTCAAGGCGACAAAGAAGTAGGTGAAAACGACATATGACCATAGCCAACCCTTTTCCCTGCTGAGATCCACATCATCGCCGTCCTTGTCTTTGAACGGGTCAACGCCCGACGTCCAGAGCGAGGATTGACCTGGTGCATTGAACAGATCTTGGGCTTCGGGTTTGGTGCCCCCCAAGCCGGTTCCAAGGTCAAAATTAAATTTAAGCTTATTGTATTTGATGTTGATGGGGCAGAGAACAGTGGTTGCAAAGAAAGCCATGATGGCAAAGAGACGGGTCGACATCTTGAAAAAGCTCAAAAACTATAGTTCATCAGCATTGGCCCATTCGCTGTCAAGGTTCGGCTCGTACCACAAAAGCATCCAGGCCAGCTGATGCGAGAATCTGCTCTTCGGTGATCCTGTATAGGGGCAGAATCCAGCCAAACGCGGAATTGGGCAGGGAGGGGAGGCCGAGCGTGTGACCGAGGCGGCGTTTTCGTGCGGCGTAGAGAGTTGGCCATCGCGGGCGTAGAAACTGTAGAATGTCAGTCTTGTACTCGATGATACACAAAAAACCCTAAGGAGACCGAGAGCCCAAGGCAAGTCGTGGAAAGACGGTGAAGCTGGACATGACATACGCAGAAGAGGAAAAAGGCGGACGCGCCTATCGCCAAGGACAAGACAAGCTGGACCGTGAAGTTCTTCTCGCTGTTGGGGGCCATTAAATCCTCCCTCGTGCAGCCTTTATCATCATCTTCCGGCGCCATCTTGAAAAGCGGTGCTAGGCCAGCGGAGTTGCGATAATTGACGGTTCATGCACTGAGGTGCAAATGGGAAGGCTGAAGCTCCTCTAGATGGTGTGGCGCATGACGATGAGCCGATGACGTACAGTGACCTCAGACCCACACAAGCTTCATAGAGTTAGCGTCATGGTGAGTCAGCCAGTGCATCAAGTAGGCTACCCTGGATCAATAATACCAATTTTCAAGACATTTCTCTAAGCAACAATATCCGGTATGGTGTAGTGGCTAACATTTCGCGCTCTCATAACCTGAGGGAACAGTACCGCGGAGCCCAGGGTTCGATTCCCTGTACCGGAGATTCTTTTTGCCGACCTAGATAAATCGCCGAGATGTGATAGTCACACGATTATAAAGATCACGAGCCCCAATGCTAACAGCCAATATGCTTTCCTTTTTGCCCCCCGTATTGATTAGCTTGGATAAGGAGTAGTTGTTTACTCAGCCTCTCTCGATAATCATGATCCTGCCAGGCCAGAGTTGGTCATCCCCGAAACTGAGGAGAATAGCGAGACCTTGATGCAACAGTGACATGCCCGCAAAGTCTTGAACTTCCAGTTTTGTTCTTGGTCATATTACCTACCCCCTGAACGACTGACTGGCCACTGCGCTGCTCCCGAAAAGTGATACCCAGCATTTAGCTGCGAGTTACAATCAGCCGAAAAGATTGGGAACTACAGACATACTAGGGTCGATACGGTGTCACTTTCTGTCATTGTATCTTCCTTGAAAATGTGGGATAGAGAGAGGAGGAGAAAACAGAGCACAGAGAACGAATTGGACAGGAGATCATGTGTTGAAGAATCGAATTAAGTTTTAACAACTATGTATGTGATATCTCAAAATAGTACTTTTTAAGTTTTATGGCAACGTGGCCACGTGATAAACACCGTCAAGACGTCAACGTCTCTCATCTAGCACAGCTGATACTCATGGACACGTTTAGAAAACGTTACCCTTGGTCTGCTTGCGGTCAATGGGTTTGTTGTGCCAGACCAGGACGCAAATGACGATGAAGGGCAGGAAGGCACATCCAGCGATGACCATCTGTCGCTGGACAACTCCGTAGGCGTGGATGACGGCGTCGCGGATAGGGGTACCGACGGGGTCGGCCATCTGCTTGACCATGTCGCCGTAGAGAGCAGCCGTCTCGTTCTTGGCGTATTCGGGCAGGGCCTTGTACATCTCCTTGGGGAGGTCGTTGGTCCAGATGGCACCAGAGATACCGAAGCCGATGGCCTGGCCGATGGAGCCAAACATGGAGTGGAGGGCGAGGGCGACAGCGATTTCCTGATGGTTGACCTGCGTCATGATGGCGAGGGGTCCACACATGGCCCAGATACCACCGCAGACACCGTGGAACACCTGGCACATGACGAGGTAACCGACTTCAGCGCCGGGGTGACGGAAGTGGATGAGGAGGGCAGTTCCAATGATACACCAGGGAAGACCAGAGACAGCGGGCCAGTAGTATCGACCGTACCACCGAAGGAAACTAAGGAAACATTAATAAGGAACACATCCCTGTGGAATAGGTTATAGACTTACAGTCCGATGAAGGGAGCCAGGATGGTCGAAGTGACGGAGAAGGCGTTGAGAGTGTAGCCAGCGAGAGAGACGCTGAGGCTGTGAACGACCTGAAGATACGACATGTAGTAGGTGTCCCAGGCGAAGATGGACATGTTGAGGACGGCACTGAGACAGCAGGCGCCCAGAATGGTCCTGTTCTTGAGGAACTTGAAGGGGATGTATGGGACCTTGGCGTACCACTTCTCCCAAGCGACAAAGCCGGCAAGGCAAACAACACCAACAACAATCATCGCAATGATGTAGTCGCTAGCCCAGCCATTGGGGGCTCGGGTGGCAATGTTCAGGGGAGTCAGGATCAGAGAGAAACCAGCGATGGTGAGGAGCATGCCGACAACGTCAAACTCGATGACGTAGAACTTGGTAGACTCCCAGAGGCTGCGGCCGCTCTTCTCGGGGATAAGGCCCATCTTCTTGGCCTTGAACTCGTGAAACATGAAGATGGCGGAGACGGGAATGGAGAAGAAGACCAGGATGATACAGAAGGAGCCGAAGGCCCATCGGTAGGTCGAGTGCTTCAGGAAGAGCTCGGCGATCTTGGGACCTCCAAAGGTCGAGGCGAGACGGGGGCTCATGTAGAGACCAAACATGATCATACGGTTGCGGAGGGATGTCATATCGGAGAGGACCACGTCGATGATGTAGCCTAGACCGACGTGGCCGACCCAGTAAAAGGTGTGGCCGGCGGCGTACGTCTCGACGTTTTTGCAGACGGCCTTCATGATCATGCCGAGGACGATGATGAGGATCATGAGGAGGAAGCCTTCGTTACGGCCGCGGATATCAATGATCTTGGCGATGGCTAGCTTGCTTACACCGGCGATGATGGAACCAAAGACGCCGGTGACGGCGAGGAGACCGTGCTGGTTGAAGGATGAGGTGACATAGGGCACAAGACTGCCGTGAACAGCCTGGAGAAGGGTATCGACAAAGTTGACCATGTAAAGGCTGAGGGACGTTAATTTATGTTGATCACCAAAAAACCGTCTTGATGTAACTCACAAGCCAAAGACTGCCCACATCATGCCTGGAGACCAGATCTGGGTAACGGCTTCAACCGCCTTGACACCATCTTGCTTGATGCCGCTGTCTTCCGAGTCGCTCTCCTTGTCAGGATAGTCGTTGACCTGATTCTCGGGGTTGATTTGCTTCTCATAGTCTCGCTCCTCGGCTGGCGCTGGGCTGATTTGGGCGGCCATTATTGCTTGTATGGAGGCCCGGTTCGCACACCTGCGGGCTCAAAGAGTAATTGAAGGAGCTTGAGAGGGGGGGAGAGTGGGCTTTAGATGGCCGAGGCACTCTGAGGTCTAAAGGGCAGGCGTGGAGAACGCAAGAGCAGAGTGACAGCGACGGTCCGGCTTTATACACAACGTTGCATTCACATACAGAACGGCCAAACGGACGAGCTCTCTGTCCGTAAAACAGTCAATTGGGATCGGAGCTACCCATCTTGCTGGATCCTGCAGGGATCGTCTTACAGTTTGACCCTGTCCTGGACACAGAGAGAAAGCATGTCCGTCGCCTGTTCCGGAAGTCGGACTAATGCCAAGATTGGGTCCCCCGAACGAGAACGACGAGGGAAGAATAGAGTGGGAGAGATGCATATCGTAGGATCCATCAGGTCGTATGTAGGGCGGATGGACCTCCAAGGTGGAGTTGCGTGGGTAGGCAAACATGGGATAATGGCATCGGACGTGAAAGCCATGGTGTCTGATTGGGTCGTGTATAGGGAGCTCATGAGTAGATCGTTACCGTATGGAGTTGAAGGAAGGATTTGTCCCCCATCGGAGGAGCTCGCCTCAAAGGTTCGACTCTCAGGACCAGGATGTTTTCTCTCTCAGTCCCTTTTTTTTTTCTGCGTTATCAGATGATCAGATAAGCTGATACATCGGGCACAGTTCTCTGTTGATCCCACGCTATCCTTGTGAAAGCCAACCAGCCAAGCAATGCTCTCCTGTGACAACAAACTTCACACTCCCTTCTTTCCCGAGCGACTGGTAAAGGGCCTCTCAAAACGCGAGTCAGGGCACTCTAGGCCCCTCTGATGATCAGGGCGCTTCTTCTTGCCAAGACGCTCGTTCTTGTGGCTTTTTCTCTTCTCCTCTGGCTTGCATGGTTAGGGCCCCGGCAACCCCGTCTTATGACCGGTTCCTCGCTTGCCTTTTTTCACTCTTCATTTTCTATTGTGGTTCTTCTTGGCGTTTCTGGAGAAACAATGTCTTGTAGGCTAATGGAGATGGTCTGCTCCCTACATGCGATCTCGACTGATCTTATTACCCGAGGTTAATGATGAGAAAAGTTTTCTCCGAGTCGTGAGTTTAAGGTGAGGCGTCTCAGCCCTGGCGCTTGTCAAGGGGCGTAAGCATCTGCGAGCCGTCGTCTAGAAGTGCCGGGGGTGTGTGGCAGCTCGACCTCATCCATTCACTCAGTTGATGGAAGATAGATAAGATAAGATCAATCAATCTAAAAGAGGCTCTCGCCTCGAGGCGAGGCGCCATTTACATCTGGTGCCATCCCACGCATGGCGCTTCAGGCGGGAAGGACTGTCCTTGGGGGGCAAATCGGTTAAAGTGTTGGCTAACGCCGACCATTTGGGGTTTCCTCGCGTGGCAAGCATCCATGAGACCTGTTCCCTCAAGCGGCGGACATCGGTCCTTTCAAGATGCTCAGACCAACTCCAAATCCGAAGCCCAAGTCCACATGGGCCCGCCAAGCCGGACCTTTTTGAGCCAGGGTACTTCTGCAACGTTAGTTGAGAACCAGTGAGAGTGAACCGTTCATACGTAGGAGGCTTTTTTTTCTGGATGCTGTTGGTTTACCACTGTCTCCCTTCGTGCGTTAGTTCACAGTGGCCGACGACATGACCAGCAACTGAATTGACCAGGTAAATCAGCTTGAGCAATATCCGCCGTCTATACGGAACTGACATACGCAAGTACTAAAAAAAACAGTCAAAACGGAGGCCACCGGCAGGTCACGCGGAGATGGGGTTGAAAGGAACAAGGTCCCTCTCCCCGTGGGTCTACAACCTTCAACCCACCAATGCAACACGACGTGAATCCTGTTGCCTTTAGATGTGGAAACCTCAATGCTACAATGCCTGCCAAGCTGTGGTCCGAGCCAAGGTACATACGTGGGGGGAGAAAGCTCAGGCTATACGTAGCATCGGGAATTGACAACGGATGAGGCCGTCGTTTACAGGCGAATGATTCTACTCTATTTACAGGAGAAGCTAATGATCCTGATTGATAACAGAAAGTAATCAATCCTAGACACGCCATCAAAGAGTAGTCCCCCCTCCTCGCCAAACATGGTTCCCTCCCACCATGGGGTCGGAAGCATTCGGATGGTTCGCCGAATTTGACAGCCCTGTTGGATGTCTTTTTTTTTTATCCCGAAGAGAATTTGTTTTGAATGAATCATGGTCGTGCTTCCTCGCATTGTTTTTCCCTAAATAGGCAATTCGATGGTCTGGCGGCTCTGAAAAGTCGCCTTGGACAAGTGACGTACATGGCAATAAAGGGATCCCCTTTTTACTTACGGAGTAATTATACTAGTGTCATTTAGTGCAAGGCATTTCTGGATCTGCTAGTTTGTAGTATAGATAATGATTCGAGATCGAGGGGCACGGTCAACTACAAGGGAGTCGATGGGTCCTGTCCGTATATTGCCGCTTTCAGAAACCATTGCGACGATACACTTACACAGGTAGACAGTACCAAGTTCACCCGAGTGTCCGTTTGGTCCCTGTAAGTTGCCACTAGAAAATCTCAAAAATTGGTCAACTTGAAAGCCCCAAATACCTAATTCGTCCCAATGCTACCATCTGCATATGCCAACCATCCAACCAGATGGTGAAATTACCTCCATCACGAGACCAATCCAGAAGAAAACCCCGTCGACCCCATGCTCCGCAAGAATTGATACTCTCACCAGAATATCAAACGATCCATGCAAGATTTTCCCGGGTTCTTACTGCAGACTGGGATGCAAGGGTGTTGTGACGGGCCAGGGGTGGTAACGTAAAAGCCGATCTGCTGATGAGCCGTTTACAAAAGGAATCATATCCCGCTCCTGTACGGGCTGTCCAATGTCTGTTCTGTTGAAATAATGCCTGGGGTTCTTGCGTGGGGTGACTCGGCGATTTGACCAGTGTTGTTCTTGGCGACAACTTGAGGCCTCCGCTCCAATGGGTCAAATGAAAGTGGCCGAAATCGCAGAGTATGATTATTAGAGAATAAAGGATGTTTTAAGTGGCCTACAAATTGAACAACAGCGGCGGTAGATTATCGTTGGCTGACCCCAGGAGTTCATGGCCGGCGTGATTCTCAATGACTTGGAGATTCACGACAAGTTGTAAGCCGACATAGGCCAAATTTGCGGTTTCACATTATGAATTGACGTTTGGTTCTTAATGAGAACATACTGCTTAATTCTGGCCACTACCTACCACTCCCAAGATGGCCTGACCAGGCAGGGTATGCTCGCCCGTTCAGCACCCATTCTCCTCATCCTTCGAGGTATTTGCATGATAATGGCAGATAGATCAGACTCATTATAAGATAATCTATAGTAGAATAAATTAGTCCACCGGAGTAGGAGTTCATAGCCCGGTCCGGGCTGTCGGGGAGGGGATAGTCTGGTGGAGGGCGTGGGGTGCCCACCTGCGGCAGCCAAGCAGCCAAGGAACTATTCCAGATCATTTAAAGAAGACATGGATCGCGTGGTGCGATCCTGAGGTCTGATGTAGCCTTACTGGGCTCAGAGAGGGCAGAGGGTGGCAACCTGGGGAGTAGTCATAGAAGCAGTGTCACTGCCTACCCCAAGTTGACAACGCGAAGCCCAATTTAACTCTTACACATGGTTGAATAATAATAAGAGTGACACCTGTACATCGATATACACAATTCAGTTGGGAACCTTGCCTGGCCTGTTGCCATCCCTCACTGTTTGCCCGACTGCTCCTGACTCAGGCACTGGTGTAAGTGCGACCATGGGCAGCTTGGGCGGGTTCAGGTCAAGCCTAAACAAGAATCCTAACACAGTAGAAACTTGGCTTATTTACCTCTGAAATGTCGAATGCGTCTGTTCTTGCTGTTCTGTGTGCCACATCACCTTGATTCAAGCTTTAGAGTTGCATCTTCTACCCCAACCTTATTTATCGCCGAATCCTTGACGCATTTCTATGCGAGCATCACTTGGCAGAATTAAGTTCCAATACAAGCTCTCAGTAGGCATGATTATACCTAATGATAATGCTCAAGTATCGAAGATAACTTTGATCGTAGTTATTGCTCAGTCCAGTTTGCTCGGCACTTCTTAGCAGAGAAGTTGAGGATCAAATTGCAAGAGATCAATTTTTATTCAAGTTCAAATGCTATGCGTATAGACTTATCATTGTGCATGATTTATTGATTGTCTGTGAAACCGCATCTCTCTAACTAGGTTGCTTGATCTGCGCTTTGGATATGCTATGAGGTTAAACATCTTGAATGCGTTGAAGTTAAAAGCTTTGCAACAGCCCGATCTACGCAACTTGTTATATGCAGTGAAGTAGCGAGATATATGTTTACTAAGTTTCTTGCTGCATAGAGTCTTGCTCAAGAGTTTGACGATTTAACTTTGTGAATGCATATATGGACTTTACAAGGAGGTTATGTATACCCTTTGATGCCATATAAACACATGAACATCTCATCGGAGCTCGAAACAAGACATCGATATTACAAGATCTTCCAAAGCGTCAGAGCAAAGAGTCGATAGTATTACTTTGAGAGTCTATCCTATCCTCACTGGGAGCATCGCAACCTTACACATTCGTGAGTCGTCAACGAGACCAAGACCACGAGTATATTGTCCAACCCTCGCAACCTCCAGATATCGAACGAAATGGATCCTTTCTTTTCGCTTCCTGCTGAACTTCGGGTTCAAATCCTGACCCAACTCCAGACAACCAGCCTCTACCAGATGATCAGGGCATCACCCGCCATGCTCCATGAGTATACCCACTCCAAGAGCTACATCGCCGGGGTGTTTATATCAAAACCCTTTGACAATGAGCTCATACAGGATGCCATGGCGGTTCTGAACTTCCTGGATCTGGATACCCCCGATTATCCCCATGAGGCCGTTGAACACCACCTCGAGTTGTGGGCGTCGAAGCAGTTGTCCAACCCCCTCGAGACACACGACGAAGAGGCCATAGAGGACCTGGACAGGCTACGTATTCGACTTCGTATCTTCATGGGAGACTACGTAGCCAAAGCAATAGCTCGTGTCCCTTTTCGCCAGTACCGCCATCTCCCGACACCTTCTCCAACCCAGGCTGGCATTTTCGACGTTGACCGGTTGACCGACTCGGAGCGGAGAAGATTCTTCCAAGCTTTCTTGAGGTACGAGCTTCTCAGCAAAATTTACAGCCAGACGTGTAGTCTCGGCTTGTACTGGCGCTGGAATTGGAAGAAGCTCTGGGAGGTTAGAGGCAGTCGTACTGGGCCGCACTGGGAGGTGGAGGCACTTCGGTGCGTCCACAACTACCTCGAATCACTCTACGGGGCCATGATTATTCGATGCAACGATGCCATGGCACGAGAGAAACGTTCCCCTTTTCGACGACAGTGGGATGGGTACGATACTCACTGGAACCCTGAATACTCGCCGTGTCTATCTAAGAGCGAGGCCCTCGTCGCGGGTACATTGGCGCATCACGGCCTTGACGTCGTCTCCAGCATACTTGGAGTCGCTAACTCTGGCATCGGTGGCTGCCGTCGTCTTGGGTCATGGTTTAAAGCATTCAACACCGAAGTCCATGACCGTTCCGTCGATTCGCTGCCCAACACCAATCTGGGCACCACAACTCACGAGGCACCGGGCTTGTACAAGAAGTTACTCGGCTACTCATTGTTGGATACCTTCATGAACTCGGAACTTTACAGACAGCGAGCCTGGGCCTTTTTTGATGATGATCGGTTCATGCCTAACCGTGACACATGGGAGCTGTTTTCGGGTGATGTCTGGCAGGATGATATACGGAACAATATCCCGTATGATCACTTCAAGTGGCAGACGGAGACCTTGGACGACGATAGCGACGATTACTCTGAGGAAACAAGGGGTCATGGGAAGAGAGTTGTCCTAGGACCGCGACGGTTCTTTGCGAGACAGCTGGAGGGTGAGTTGGTTGTTTTCTGGCCCAGCTCAATATCCCACAACTGTACCTATATGAATTCTGGCCTTGGTGCCTATGCAGGACCCCTTGGAGGTCTATAGTTGGGAGTGGAATTTTTCTTTGGGTTCTTAAACTTGGGCTATATCACGGGTTGCTGATTGATCATGATTGGGGAGCAAGGTAAAGTTGAGATGTGCGAAAACGCAATGTCGCCCTATTTCAATAGACATATCTTTAACTTGATCTCTGTTATCGAAGATACTTGAGGTTAGTTTATCCGTCTTTATCTACTGCCATACAATAATTGAGAGATCTCCTTTGAACCCTGCTCGACTTCGCAAATGGAACAGGGAGCATTGCAACCGCGCCCACTGAGGTAGACGATGGTCGAGTAAGCCTTGCGAGCTAGCATGATGTTGGAGAGCGAGAACGCTTCTAATTTAGTGAAATATTCCTATAAATCGAACTGTTCTGCATCTTACCGACATACGGTATTCGGCAGTGCTCTCAGCTGTGACTGAAACTGGTCAATGAAGTTACTTGACTGTGTCGATACACCTAGATCATTACAAGGCTGAGACCCGGGATGACCAACGTGCCAATGGCATATGTATGGGTTGCGCGCTCATCTGCGTGTATGCAAGGCACATTGTTGGGCAAATTGAAGCTGCTAATTATATGCAGCCACTGACATTTTAGGATTACCAACATCAAATCACCGTCTTGATCGAAACGTTAGTCGATGACCTCTTGCATAACCATTTCTTGGCAGTTTTCAACACCATAACCCCAAAGGAATCTCGTCCATCATATGACCTGACTTTCATCGGCGCAATTGCGTTCAAGGTTCATCGAAAGTTCCATCTCAAAGGCGTTCAAGAGAGACAAAACTAATGCAATGCACGAGCTATCACTTCTCTGAATATATCAGGCTGTGCCGCTCTCGCCGTGTGAGCTCAACCCAGAACAAGGCTCTGGGTAACACCATTACGCACAGATCAACGGATTCCCGCGTCTCATTCTGACCTCGTGAGCTCGATTATACCGAAGTCCGCGCGAGAAGGCGCCTGATATGATACTCGCCAACTGCTGTGAAACCGAAACTATTGCGATAGCGCCAAAGCAAGTTGAGTATCATCCTTGGCTCTCTATTTCCCACCTCGGACATATCAACCCGAGGTCAAAGCACGTATGATCATCCCATGCCTCGTCAAAATTGCAACCACCCGCGCTCACAAGATCCATTGCCCCCTTGTTTGTGCTACCACAAGCCCCTCTCTCTGCCACGGCCACGTCGAAAGTGGAAAAGGCTCGTTGCACAACTAGCGAGTGGCTTAACAAAGTGCAAAAAAGGTTCGGTGCGAGCGGTTATACATGATAGCAGCTCCAGGGGTGGTGGATCATGTTTTTGCCCCTCATTGGGAAGCAATTCAACTCCAATCAGAGGCAGACATGGCAAGTTCCTCATACAATACGTATGCCCAAAGTTATATTGTATTAGATAATCTTACATAGAGTTTCTTTCTTCACTCAACATGTTGAGATAAAAAAAGGGCTTCCATATACAATAGACACTGCGGAGAATAGCTGTCTCTCTTCCAAGGTTGGCACATCCAATCGGGGGTGCATCCTCCTAGACCCAACCCGGGGCGATGTCTCGAAAACTGCTCACCGCAGGATTTAGCTCTGGCTCTGGGATCCCCAGTCGAGGGATGAGGTCCCCATAGGTTGGGTCGAGAGTATGCGAGGAGCTAGAGAACGACATTTGGCGATGTTGGTTGCGTGTGCATGCGGGCGACGAAGATGCTGCTTCCCGCTAGTCTCTAATCTCGGTCAGGAGCTCTTTGCTGATCCTTCGGGGGGAACAATACATAGAGCGAGGGAGTCTCTTGGCTTCTCGGTTTGGAGTTTACCCCCAAGGCAGGAAGAGTCTCGCAAAAGAATGCCCCTGAAGTTCGACCCAGCGAAGCATATCGTCTCTGCAACTGCTCCAAGATTTTCAAAATTCTCCAGATACCTCGTTCAAGGTCCCTGTGGCGTTTTCAATGGCCAAGGACGAGTCACAGGACAGCCCACGGGCTAAGATTGAATACCAAGGGAGAACAACACACCTCCCTCCCTCAACACCAAAAGTCAAAGACAACACTCACGATTCTTGCCCACAACCCACCAGCCACAAGCTGTGCACCAAGCCGGAAAGAGACATCACTGAGACTCGATCGGTCTGCCACCATCAGTCCAAGCAAAATCCACCGGCAATGGCTCGATTTCTGACCGAACGTGATAGCCCCTGGACTGTCTTTGGCCAGACGGGCTACCCTACAGCAGAATCACCATCTGATTTTGGCACCACAACCACGACGGCAGTGGCCACTCATGGCTCGGCAAGCGATCAAGGACACGGGAACATCTAGTTCTAGAAGGTGGGAATGGGCAACTCGGCAGTGAGGTCAAGTTTGTTTCTGATGGAACTCAACGTGGGAAAGACAAGGCTAGGGTTCGGTGGTCTTGAAGTGACACTTAGCGTGTTGTTGAAGACCACATGTCTTAGATGTCGCAATTTGAACAGTGTTTTCGGAATTGACCAAGAAAGCTAAAGGGATGAATGGGTGCGAGGCGACCTCTAGGAATTTGAGGTATGAAGACCGAATAATACGGACAACTTGGCTTTGCAAACCCTGGGCATACACCAGCCCTGACGGCTCACAGCTATTCCGTTACAAGACCTCTGATATTGCTTACCATATCGATCTTTGGCAAGTAATCATGGCGAGGGAGTGATAGTTATTCAGCAAAGCATTCTTCGAGTCCTTGGCCTTGGATTACGGAGCTACGGAGGTGGGTGATGAGTGCACAATGCCCAGCTGACACTTTAATTGATCTGGAACATGCTCAGCGTCCTTGAAATGAACTCACATTCTTCCCCAGTAGCACGGATTTTTGCAAATGACCTCGAATATTGCGTGAACTTGAGAAGTCGAATGGTCAAGTGGCGTTGATGAGGACTCGTGATGATGGTGACAGGAGTCGTCCTCGACAATAAAGGTTTATTCGATTCTCGCTTCTAGCTGGATGCAAGACATGGCCCCCACGGTTGGGCATGGGGGGTTTCGCTGTTGGCTGTGAGCGGCCTGCCCAAGAGAGCTGAGCTCCGATTTCCAGGCGGGCGGAGGTAAATTTGCTGGAGCAGATCGTGAGCAGCACGCAACGGTACCCGATGCTCCGACGTGGGAGTGAGCCGTGTCGAGTCGTCGTCATTCTCCCCACTCTGCCACTTTGCCAAGGGCATCAGCGCGCTGCAGCCGGTCAAATGTATTAAAGGTTAATCGTTGGCAGCCCAGCCATTGAGCTGGCATCCATCTCGTGTTGGTATCTCGCTGACCCGAGATGGCCAAGAGATGCCAATGTGACGTGACGATGAAGGGAGAGAGATGGTGAGCAAGATACGGTCACCTTGGCAGGGTCGCAAGGCATGTGCTGATAACACGCTTCCGATGGCAGTAGTGGCGGTGGTACTGAATGAACATTATCAGGGTTCACATAGAGTGAGTGACGTGCAATTGATTCTTCTGGCGATATCGTGTTTCCCATGGAGGACTCCAGAGTGCCAATGCCATCCCAACTTTGTCGGAAATTGCGCCCTCAGCTCAACCAATCACGCCCACCCTCCTCCTTGCGTGTGTGGACCACTTTCAGGCACCTTGGGGGCGTGGTCGGGACAATGCCCGCTGACAGTCAGGGCACTCAGCAAGGGGTCATCCGCTGTGGCGCCCAAATAGGTCACTGAGCAGGCCTCGGAGCATCCATGATCAGCAGCTCCAGGGAAGCGACCAAAGATAGTTAGATCGTGAGTCTATATTCGTGCTCCATTGCGGGCTGTTGGGGGGATTTCTGGCAGCAGCCGGACCCAGGCTAATGTCCTTGTACGAGGTTGCTCAAAAGCAAAAGCAGGGTGCGGTCAGTTGGAAGCCTGAGCGCTGGCTGCTCTGAATCCGAGACGCCAAGGGGGGAACTCATAGTGAAACGATAGAGGTAAACAAAACAAAACAGAGAAAAACAAGAGAAAGGGGCATGCATAAAGAGGCTGCTGAGTGATCTCCTCTGCATAAACCGGAACCTATAGGCTATTGGGACGGCGCAGCTTTTTTCTGCCGTGTGCAGTCAGCTTGTCCCCATCCAACAGTATCCATCCAGTCAGCCAAAGTCTCGATAGCTCCAAGAGTATTCCGGCGCCACGAACCCGCTTGCCAAGTCCAGGCCGGTGGCTTGGGCTCTTGTGAGTACATAGAGTGGAAGTACCGAAAGTCCATGCGCCCTCACATCAACGCGCCGGGATACCCGACTGATACTTGATGCTCTGGTCACTCGGCACACTTTTGGCTTCTCGTACCCGCCGCCTGGGCGCGTCCTTCCCGGCGAATCTCGTCCAGTGAGAGGCGAGCTCTGGACGGGGAAAGTAACCCCCCCAAAAAGTAGATCCGTTGATTCTTGGAAGGTGTCAGGTCGCATCGTCACGTTGGCTGACAGATTCGGATGGGCCAAGCAAGCAAGCAGCAAGGAAAAACAGATGCAAAGGATTGAGAAGCCAGGTATAACGGACAATTCCAAGCTTCTTCTGGCCACTCAAATTCCTGACCTGGCTTGTTCTCCCCACCATTTGTGTCTCTGGCCTCCCTCTCTTTCTCTTGGGCTCATCTCTTGCACATTCCCTCTGCTTCTGCTATCAACTCACAATCCATATCTCTCGCTCCCTCTCCCTCTAACCCTGCTCCTGCTCCTACTCCTTCCTGTTCCCGTGTTCCTTCTCCCTCTCGTGTTCTTGCAAAAAGAGGATCAAGACGAACCCGCTGTGGTCCCGCCTTCCCCCCCAACCCTGGCCGTTGTAACTTAAGTCGAAAGCGGCAGTCACAAGTCGCCCGACCCGACTCTCCCGCTCGCTCAGCTCTTTCCCAATATTTGGGCCTCGTCCTCGTCTCGTCTCCTTGACTGACCCAATTTTTCCCCGGTCTTCCGAGTCGCTCGCTACGTACCTTTTTCTTCCTTTAGTCTTGGACTTGGACTTGCACCTGCATTCATCGATTCGCATCCTCCGTGTTTCGTCTGCCGCTTGTCCTTTGTTCTTCCGACCAACCAACCAACCGCCGACCGTGTCGTCCTTTAACCACCGACCGACCGACTGTCAAAGGACCGACCGAAAATTTAGAGTCACGCGCTCTTTTCCTCTCACTCACTCCGGTCCTGTCCGTCCTGTCCTATCGATCTTCTGGAAGGCTGAAAGAAGAGAGAGGCTGGGAATAAGCCAAGCACCATCACGATTTTCAAGTGGCTTGGGTGACGACACGACTTGGTCAATAGCGCATTTGCACGCCGCCTCCACTGCTTGGCTTTTTCCAACTGACAACACACAACACCACCACTCTCCCACCGCCCTCTGCCAACTTTCGATCGACAACTCCTGGGCTTTTCC
Organism: Fusarium sp. MBC 438; assembly: GCA_030779245.1. NCBI lineage: Eukaryota > Fungi > Ascomycota > Sordariomycetes > Hypocreales > Nectriaceae > Fusarium > Fusarium sp. MBC 438. The sequence continues at coordinate 19,741 of JAPFTB010000283.1, forward strand.
TTGCCCTCGACATCGTCTTTCTCGAAACTCTTTCTCTCGTTTAACCCAGGGATTACAACCCAACCACTGTCAAAATGGGTGCGTCTCAGCGAATCACCCTATCACAATCCCCTCATACTAACATGCAATAATTACAGCTGCCAACGAAAACAGCGCTCCCGAGACCACCATCGTTCCTTTCAACGACCGAAAGGTCCTTCCTGCTTGCGCCGTCTCTTGTGGTGCCCTTTACGATGCCAACGGCGCCTGTGTTCCTCCCATCATCGCCGTAGACGCCGGCCCGAGTGCTTACACACAGTGTTTCTGTCTCGACACCCGAGTCGCTGCATTCTCTACCGCAACCAAGGGTCCCTGCGACGACGCTTGTACTAACGACCCCAACGGTCTTTCTTCAATCGCCGCATGGTTTCGCGATATTTGCACAGTCGATGAGAACGCCAACAAGGGAAATGGAAACGGCCAGGTCTCGTCAAAGACGACGACAACCGATGGTTCTAGCTCGACCGGCGGGAGCAGAGCGGGCGCCAACTCAAGCGGCGGCGGTGATTGGTATGTTACTTATTGTTGAGACGATCAGCATATACCTAACTAGGCCCTACAGGATTTCGAACCACTGGCAGTGGGTGATTATGCTCGTCATTCTTGTTGTCGGCATTGCTGGAATTTGGATTGGTGCTTGTATCTGGCGCCGCCGTTATCTCCGCAAGAAGGACCGCCAGTCCTCCCTCGGCCAGAAGCACTCTGGCTCAGCATCTCGACCATCCTGGGGTCCCGGTATCGAAGCCTCCGAGGCTGGCGGCATGCCCTACAACACCGGTTACGACTCGAACCGAGATTCGAACGGCATGATGCTCCCCGGCGCTGGAGCTGCTGCTGTCGTTGAGGAGAAGCCTAAAAAGGAGAAGAAGCGATGGATCGTCCGTGACCGAACATGAGTTCAGCACTCAATCTTGCGCCACGTCTCGTTTCTTTTTCACGACTCTCCTTACCAACGTCCGATCCGAAACAGCAACATCCTGTGCATCTCACGATATAAACCGTGCATTTATCTATACGGCCGTACCTTCCGACACCCTCAATTACCTATGATTTGACCAGCTGGGGATAATACCCAGCACCTTACAGAAGGGAGGAAACACAAGTCACGCATGACAAGACATGAGCAGCTGTCTCGAATCGCGTAACCCTGAGACAGGGCCAGAGCATGACTTGTGGTTGCATCCTCTCCTTCCCTTTGTGGCACGTGAGCCACGCTTGCTTTATTCTTGACATTGTCTTTGTTTGTTTTCGGTGGCGTTTCAAGTGTCTTTTTTGGATATCCGGCGTTGCTGGGAGAGGCGCAGCCCGCTCGGTTTTTTTTTGGTGCCCGCCACCATGGAACTACACTCCACGCTTTGTAAAGGCGTGGTTGGAATGCAAGGGCTTGGCACAATGGGGAAAATGATTTGTCTTGTTTTTTATTCAAGCCGACATAACGGAAGTTGCTCGTGGACATTGGTTGCCGCATATTGATGGCCTCTCAGGTTTGAGGGCAAGGGGAGGGGCATGGGAGTCTATCCTTGACATACAAATCCTACTATTTTCAAGCCGTTAATTATGCTATTTCTGGCCATGTGAAGGACTACTCTACGAGCTGTGCTATTACGGGAATAAGCTCAACAGTGAGAGGTCTAGCGTTGTCATGGAATCGATCTGGATCCTGACTTGGGCGCCTCAGAGATCATGGCTTGAAGGAAAACACGCAATCACTAACAGCGACCGGACGCCTGGTAACCAAGTGGTGGTGGCTAGTAAAAAATACTTGTCATTAACCTGATCTAGGAGAATACTCGTAATGCAAAGATGCAGAATCCGTCGTCGTGTGCTCATGCCCATGCCCATGCCCAAGGTGTCATATCCTTCTCTTCTATCCTATCCTACTTTTGCTCCTCCACGGCGTCCATGTACAAGTCGATGAGACATCCAGCCGACCAAGCTTGTGTGGGGCTCTGCGAGTGTGTTAGCATGAGATCGACATGTTCACCTTGTATGTATAAACTTGAACGTACCGAGTCTGGACAGTATTCTCCATTCTTCTGGGTCAGCTCCTGGAGACCGGCCCAAGGACTCTCCTGGATCATCTTCTTGCACCCACTGAGGCGTCGGGTAACCTGCTGGAAAGCCTCAGTGCGGCCCTCAGGCGTCGTCCGCCTCTTGAGGTCAAACTTGAGTAGAGCACGGAGGAAGAAGCCTGTAGGCCAGATCCACTCAGGTCCCTGGTGGTAGTTTCTTCCCTTGCTCGTGGCAAAGTCATCACTGTCCTCGCTGTTGATGTAGTAAGGACGGTAGTTGAGGTCTGCAGGATCCAGTGTGGCCATTCCTTGAGGGCCTCGAAGGACTTCGTCAGCGAGGCACAGAGCGTGCATGGCATGGTCAGGATCAAACAGGTCGGGCGCCGTAGTCATGGCGATGGCAAAGTTGGGGCGCAGTTGGTAGTCTTCATACTCCTTGCCCGACTTGTAGAGGTCCTTGTAGACTCCACGGCGGTTGACGATGGGGGTGTTGACGTCGTATTTGGAATCGTCTTCAGGTGACAGGGGCACATAGTAGCATCGCTCAAAGTTGGCCTTGACCAATCCTGCCCAGTCAGCCAACGAGATGGAGCCACCATCAGACTTGTCCACACTGGCATATGCGTACTGGCCCTTCTCGTTGAGTCCAGCTAACCAGTTGAGAGTGCTGTAGAGCATGCCCGTGATTTCGATAGCAGCGCCATCACGGGGAGTTCCAGGAACACCCTTGGAACCAGCACGCTCGCTTTCACCCATCTTGTCCATCCATGTGCCGCAGTTGAACTGGTTGCCACCGAAAATGATACCGGTCTCCCAGTCGACCTTGATGTCCTGGTTGAAACCCTCATCCTTCATCTGAGAATCGATTTGAGGACCAGCGTTGGCTTCTCGGTACTTCATGCCTGAAGCGTGTCTCTGAAGCGCCTCCTGAATGACCTCTTCGATGGTGCTCTCCTTTGAATACGCCCTCGAATCATCGGTGGGGAACCAAGTGTCATCGTAAGGCAAGAAGCGACGCTTGACCTTGGTCTTCAAAATACCGACACCCTCAGGGGCAAATCGGGTGTAATCTTGGATGCACTGGAGGAAGAACCAGATCGAATCTCGAGAGTTGTATCGAGGCGCATCACCACTGCTAAGGAGGTTGGGAATCATGCCATGCTTCAACACGCTCGCAAAGGCCAGGATGTGCTCCTTGGCATCATCGAAACGGCCGGTGCCGATGAGGAGACCACGGAGAGAGATAAAGACGTCTCGTCCCCAGCATCGCGCCCATTCCACGGCAAAGTGAGGAAGGCCAGCGGCAAGAGAAGGCACCAGCTTGTTAGGCCACAGAGATGCCGACTTGACGTATCCAACCTGCTGGACACTAACCATGGCCAGGCTTTGCAAGAACCATTGTCCATCTCTCACGCTCGCGTTCATGAGCTCCAGAGACCTCTCCCAGCTGGCCATGTAGGCAGTGCGCAGCACCAGGCCAAAGTAACGAGGGAGCAGGAAGCTTGGGATCTTCCTGATAGCATCAAACCGGTCCTTCAGCCACGTTAAAGGCTGTGCCATGGCCTCATTTCCGGGAATGGCACTGATTCTTTGCAGTCGTGCCAAGATGTAGTCCAACGCCCACTGACCATCACGAAGGTTCTGACACAGCGGATGAGCCAGGTTGTTGTCTCGGATAATGTCCTTGAGAAGACTCCACCATCCCTGAAGACCAGCGTAGACGAGCTTTCCATGTCCGGGGATATCGTATACACCATCCCGGCCATCGCTCTCGGCTCGCTCTTCAGCCTCACATCGGTAAAGAAGGTAGTTGAGGTCAGACAGGCTGAGCTCATTCCATGCAGCCTTGGCTCCCGAGGTGACATAGTTGTCCAGACCCGAAGAGTGCTCCGCCGCTGGGATCCATGTCTCAAACAGTGCAATACTTCCCGGAGGGAACTTGTCACGCACCGTAATGATGGTGTCGTCGCCCTTGATCTCCATCCGAATTCCTGGCAGGTCCTTGACTCGGCTGGGTAGGCCACGCAGATGCTTCTTGTCTTCGAGGATTCGCTTGGTCGTCTCCTCGCTGGCGTCAACCTCAAGCATCCAGCTACCCAGATGACGGGCTTTGGTGCCAGAGAGATGCACAGCACTGAAGGCACCGTTGCCATTGCCGTAGCCGGGGAATGCGGTATGAGCAATGAGGAAGTAACCCTTTCGGGACTCTGGGTGGACTCGGTGGACGGTGATGTACTGGTCCTCATGATGAATGTGAGTCTCGTCATAACCATCCTTGCCCATCAGAGTGTGAATCTGGTTGAGCAACTTCTTGACGCCGCCAATACCATCCTCGCCGCCTCCGATCTTAATAGGTTTGGGCCCAGACGATGCCGATGTGTAGAGGCGAGTCTCGTTCACCAGATCGACGAGCTTGGGATAGATCTCGTCATAGCCCATAACACTGCCAGTGGCACTTGAGCACATGCAGACAAGGGCTGCGTTGGGCAGGGTATCTCGAGCATCACGCTTTTGAGCTGGTGTCTCGTTGTCGTGGGTGCAGTCCATGAACAGGGCATGTACTGGGCTCGGCTTGACTGTTCGGACAATCTCTCTGGAGAAGGGTCCAGAGCCGTTGGTATCACTGGCCTTTGGGCTCGTAGGACTTCCTGTCGGTGTGCGAACGTCTGACTTGGAAACCTCGTCAACCTCAAAGCTGCCAATAGGTCGGCCGCCGTGCCTGTGCACAAGCCGGCTGAGCTCGCCCGTGCTCCAGGCCTGCATAGCCTCACGAATAAGAGAGCTGAGGCCGAGGCGCTTCACAAAGACATAATCCATCTCTTCGGACCCAGTGAACAGCTCAGCGACTACATACAGATCTGGTCGCACCCGGCGGGCCTCGTCCAGGATGTGCTCAGCGACGTGGATAGGGGTAGAGTGGCAGTTGTCAATGCGAAGACCAGCAAAGTACTTGGCCAGCATGCGAGCATACTTGGTCATATGCTCCCAAAGCCAAGGGTTGTCTTCAGAGCTCGAGCCATATCGCAACTTGACGCAATCACCCCAGACAATAACTTCTCGGCGAAGGTAGACTCGCGAAGCAGGGCCCGCATTATCAACGAGCGCATTGCCACCCCAAACCCATCCATTGTTGACCAAGGCAAGGTCTTCAGGCTTGTGCTTGGATGTTGTAGCGTTGGAAGGAAGTCGAGTAAAGTATGTCTCGATCAGGGGGTTGGCCTCGTTGATGGGACCCAGCTTGGGGCCATGCTCGTCAAGTCGGACATATTTTATCCTGTTAAAGATTTGCTGAAGGATATCGTCCACTTCGGAGTCGTACTCCTTGTAAAAGTCCACGTTGAGAATATCCAGGATCTCGACAATCTTGGCTCTTGCTGTGGCATCATCGGGGGACTCTAAAACAGAGGACAAGAAGCTTGCAGCGACATCTGGCTTGACTCTTCGGCGGAAACGCTCTCCCATGCGATCTGTTCCTGCCAAACCAAACTCTCTCATAAAGGTGACCTGGTCCTTGACCGACGCCGCCTTGACCTTTTGGAGCTGCTTCTCAAACTCGGCCAAGTCTTCGGGGGTGTGTAGGCTTCCCTTGGAGAGAGCTTCGACCGTCGCATCGGCGTCTCGGTCGACATCGAGGGCGTAGTATTCCCACAGTCGAATCTTGGCAATAACCTCCGTCTTGATTGCATTCATGATCAGGAGCAGATCTTCGCTGGACTTGAGCTCGGTTGGCAACCCAAGCTTCTCCAGGTTTTCACTCAGCTCCAGGAGCTTTGTGTCAAGCTGGTAAGCAGACTCCAGCCAGGGAGCCGTAGTGAGGTTGTAGCCGGCCTCGGGGTGCTCTTCCAACCACTTGGTGTTGTTTGCCGTGTGGTTGAGCACAATGTCGGTCAAGCTGAGCAGGGAATGGTTCTGTTCGAGACTGGCCACCATCTTCTGGACGTCCTCCTCGCCCTTGGGAAAACAAGAAGGGTCCCAACCAAGTTGGTCGTACAAGCTGTAGGGCGAGTTGGACTCTCCGCGCACCTGTAGAGGAGTGAAGTGGATCATGTTGTAGCCGCGATCACTGATGCCACCGAGGTGACGCTCCCAGTCATTGGGATATTTGCCCATGAACTTGCTGATAACCGAGAAGATTGACAGGGCGGGCAGCGGCAACGGCCGGCCGTCAAGCTGGAGTCTGGGCGCAACATCGATGTAGTACAGAGGGGTCTTCTTGAGGTTTTCCTTCTGGTCAGAGCTGTCTTCTAGCTCTTTCTTGAGATCAGGGAGCTCGGCATAGGTAGTGTAGAAGGCATAGGCTCCAGGCTGGTGAATTGGAATGGAGATTTCGAGTGTGCGATTGAAGTCTGGCGTGAGCCTGAGTTGCGACGAGAGTTAGTGACCGTGTTGCTGCCATTTGTCGGGTTCTTATAGAAGCGCCGGAGTGTTGCAAACAACTCAATTGGCTCTAGGAGCTCGGAATATACTCACTTGTACTCACGGAACTTGTCGCGACGAAATTCCTGATCCTCGTCGGGGATGTTGACCCAGAGGCTGCCATGACGACAAATGGACGATGTGCCCTCGATAGCAAATCGTATCGTGATAGCATCATTAGACCTGGGAGCCAGATAGATGTACTCGCCCGGCACCTGAGGCGAGCCATCATCGTTGAGCGGCAGCAGATAGACCTCGTTGGACGTCATGGTGTGCGGTGGGCTCATGATGAGAGGAGAGAAGGGCGGGCGCTGCGTGCCCCGCGGAACGACAAGTACCTCTTGGAGACGGGATGGAGCTCATCCACTGCAGCTGCAACCACAGCCAAGGAACCGCGTAGCGCAGTTAGTGGAGCAAATGATGGCTAACGGTTCGTGTCGGCGGGGAGCTTGAGGCACGCTGCTTGGATCGTTTTAGTGGGCTCGGCCTGTGCTTGGTCCAGGGATCTGGGATCTGGGATCTCGGGCGGGATCGACAGATTGAGGGACGACGATGTGATGTGCCAGAGATAAGGGAATGTAGGGAGGGAGGTGAGGGGCTGGGATCTCCGATGGGATGATCCAGAAGAGGGATGATGAGGAAAAGAAGAGGGAAAAGAAGGTGTGAGGATGGAAAGGATAGTCCGAGCGAGTAGGAGAGGACGGGGCCTAGCCACAGTTGGAGGATATGGCTGTGGTTGACGAGGTGAAGGACAGAGACAACACCAAAAAGTCTACTACAAGAGAAAGAAAGAGGAGAGAAGAGAAGAAAAAGCCAAAAATCAGACCATCAACATCAAGCCATTTCTCTATAACCGAATCTGGGCAACTTAGTATCAGGTAGTAGCAGTAGTAAGCATCAACTCCCGTCTGTGTTACCTCCCGCCTCATCCGTGAATCCAGCTTGGGCGGTCAACATGAATGACGGGAGCCAGGGTCTACCAAGCAAGTTTCCTGCCTTTCAGACCAATCCTCCATCACAAACACGGTCGAGGAGAGCAGGGGCATTCGTTCCCGGGGACGAGGCTGGAGTAAAGCAAGCCCAACAAAAATAAATTCACGCATGGCCAGTGGACGAGAAGGAATTGAGTTTTTTTTTTTTTTTACTCTCTTCTTCTTTTCTTTTTGTTTGGTCGTCAAGAGATGAGCCGAGACGCACGAAGCTTAATGCTCTTGGTCTAGCTCGAAGCAACACCAAGAACAAGCACTGCAGAGTAAGCGGGACAGCGGCCGACAAAAGACGGACTAGCCTTGAATGGTTACGAGTCGAGCTCAAGTCCAAGCGTCGCCAGGGGAAGCTTCGCAAACAATGCAATGAGGGGAAGCTTTCCGAGTGCGGCTGTCGTGAGGAGACTGGTCTGGGTAGTCTTGGCTTTTGTCTCGGTGACCGCTTCTAGTATCTTGTTGGTGGCATATGGGCTCATGAGAGGCTTGTCTTTCTTCATGATTCGACTTTGCTACCAAGTCATGAAAATCTGCCAACCTCCTTCACATGCTCCAAACCTGGTTTTGTCAGGAATTACGTCATTGAAGCGCAATGCAAGTTCCCCAATAATTTCCATCTGCGGGCAAGAATTAGCGCCTCGTCCACGGACGGGATCCATCCTGGATCCTGACTCTGGCGGGGCGCGCTATAAGATCAGTGGACTTTAGGGCAGAGCTTGGGGCTGGCTCGATGTTCACTGAGGAGGACTTACTCCGGAGTAAGGAGTGTCTATTCATGAGGAGGCCAATTCTTAAATCCAAAGGTATCTTGGTTCAAACTTGAGGTAATTGAGATTCCTTGAGCTCTTCGATACATTCAGACTGGACGCAACATACAGCTATGCACCTTGGTGATTCTACAGCTCGTTTCTGCATCCACCCGTCGATGAGAACAAGACTTCGAGTCTAGAACGGTCCTTGTGCCGATCATTTAAGATGGTCGAGGTACCCGGGACTAGACGCAAATCATGAGGAAGAAGGAGGGAAATCAGCTGGCAACTGGACACCTGGGAGATGGTGGCTTGATGTGTGCCTTTGACCGTGTAATTGTAGTGGGATGGCAAAACTAAGAAATAGAGAGGGCATGTAAAATCTATGTAAATAATAAGGGTTCTATGAAATAACGAGTCTAAATACCATTTTTATGAATCACTTTTTAATAATTTCGCATCTCCCCCAACACAAACCTCCCCCCTCAACCACCCACGCTCCTTCATCCGCATCCCCCATCATTTCCCCACCGCTTGTTCCACTTTCTGCTCAGTCAGCTCCTCCACGTCCTTCATCCTTCAAAACCGCTTCTTTGTAAGAAACAGCGATGAAACAGTCAGCAGCGCACCCGCAGCGATCACCATGACCCAAATCTCCGAGATGGTCTTGACCAGCACGTCCAGGCACCGCCGCCTGAGTTCGGGAGTGATGGTCGCCAGAATCTTGCTCTGCGAACCCGCGATAGCCGCCCGGATCTCCTCTGTTGAGAAGCCTTGACCTTGGAGCACCTTGTTCATGCCGTCGAACGCGCGGCTTTGGAAGATGGAGCTTGCGATCGCCAGACCTAGCATTTGGCTCTTGCCCTGGGAGATGTTGAGGAACTGGATCGATTCGGCGAGTCGGTCTGGCTTGACGATGTGCGCTGCTACCGCGTAGCCTGCCTGACTGGTCGTCAGACCAAAGCCCAGGAGTGCTGAGAAGCCGTACGTGTAGCTTGCGGGCGAGTCGGCCTTGATGGTATACATGGTTGCTCCGCCAGCTGTGAGCAGGAGGCCAGAAATCAGGTACCAGATCATATGGTAGCCGGTACGAGGCATGGCATATCCGCAAAAGAGGATGGCCGTGATATAAAAGAAGATGAACGGGAGAAGTCGGACTGCCGCCTCAGTTCCCGAGTCGCCGTGGACAAAGAGAAAGTACAGAGGGATATAGTACACGGCCACGAACAGACCAGCTCCACCACACGCAATGGCGATGTACAAGATGATCATCTGGGGGTTAGCCAGGAAGTCGCAGGGGAAGAGTCGATCGATCTTGTTAGTGAAGACGGTGTAGTATTGCGTGATGGCGAACGCAGCGACGAAGACGACGAAGAGCACGACGCAAGTGATGAACCGACCATCATCCCACGCCCACTCTGGACCGCCGAAGGTGAAGGCGAGGACGAAGCAGACATAAATGCCCGTGTTGAGGGTAATTCCTAGCCAGTCAAGCTTCTTAAGCTTCTCGACGAAGGATGTGTCGGGTTGTTGAGGCAGCGATGGCAGAGCGAAGAGGTAGATAGGCGAAGTAACGGCGAAAATGACCAAGTTGAGATAGAACGCCTACAGCTGGTCAGACAAGGTAAGTTTGAGTTGTCGAGTTGAGCTAGACTTACCCATCTCCAAGTTGCAGCGCTGTCCGACAACAAACCTCCAACTACTGGTCCAAGGATACACCCTCCTCCATAGACGAAACCTTCAAAGGCGATATAGAAAGCCGCCTCACGAGGGCTAGCAGTCGAAGACACCAAGTTCAATGTTCTACACGAGTTAGCAATGATTTCGTCTCACCGACATCCCTTGAGTCTTACCCAAGATACATGCCCGCACCACCAGCGCCAGCCCAGACACGTCCAACGATCATGGCACCCATAGAAGGAGCAGCACCGCAAAGGGCACTAGCTGCTGAGAACATGACAAGAGATGCGATGTAAAGATACTTTGTGTCAAAGATACCATACGCCTTGCCGAGGGGAAGGATGGCAACTGTGGCTCCTAGGCCGAAACCTACGCCGAGCCACCCCAGCTTTGTGACATTGTCAAAGGTCTCGGACACGGCAGCTTGGATATCTGCAGCAATGGTTGTATCGAGTCCGTAGAGAAAGTTTGCTGAAAAGATGGCGACGCATACGAGAAACCAGCGGAAGCCTCTGATGGTTCTCTCCTGCTGAGGCCCTTTGGGTTCTGAGGTCGTAGGGCTGTTTTCGTCCGAGGATTCGTTTCGAAGGGTTGGAGTGCTCGAAGATGGGTTATTCTGTTTCTCCATGTCTCCTTGGTTCATGCCAGGGGTATTGTGAGTGATAATAGAACTCATAGTGGGCGATTTGAAGGTGCTCTAGTGAACGAAGCTTGGAACTGCTGAGATAAAACATCTTGGAAATAGCGAAGCAATGGTATTTATCTACAGAATCCTCCTGGTCAACGCGACTGAGTTTCACAATCCTCATCTTCCCAAAGGAGTTCAACTCCAGAACTCCTGGATTCCGGCCAAAGCTGTAAGAGAGGTTGGCCGAGATTCCGTGGGTCTGACCAATCAGATGCGACGGAATCGCGGAGACTTTTGGGTCCCAACCACGGAATCCAAGATATATCCGCAATCTCCGCCCCAGCTTCATCTTGCAATTCACTGCTTTACAATCTTTTCATTAAAAAGACCCATAGAGGCTTGTTGTTTATTTGTAATGCTCCCTTTGTTATCTTTGGGGTCGCATAATGGCGAGGGCAGGGCTGAAATTTGTTCACCCGCGCTCTCGAAACCGTCGAGGAAGCAAGTCTCGCGAGCATGTGATCACTGTCGCTCGAGACGGGTAAAGTGCGATCATGGGAAGCCATGTAGACCTTGTCGACAAAAGGGGCTACAGTGTAATAGCAGGGGGAGGTTCAATGACGAGTCTCGAACTCTTCCCCAGGCGTTGCAGTGAGTTTAGGCTGTCCAGCGGTAGAGCTTTACTGACACCCTTCTTCGTGTAGGGAAATAGAAAAACTTAGACGTCGAGTGGAAGAGTTAGAGACTCAATTAGAGGAAGCTCGCCGTCATGTTGTATCGCTACCCACTGGCATTCCTACCCCTACTCACTCGACTCCTTCATCGACCGAACTTCAACTACGTCCCTCACCCTCAAGCCCAACACCAGCGCCCTCACCACCGAAAAGACAATGGGAGGGAATCTACACAGCATCTGGTCGTTCCGACCAAACATCTTACTATGGCCCATCCTCATCCCACTACTTCATCAACCGTATCGGTTGCTTTCTAAGCCAAGCCTTCCACCAGCCACTGCCACACAGATGCATGGAACCAAAGGGGATGAACAGGAGACTTGACGACCCTACAAGTCAGGAAGACGCCATATCTCGAACAGACCGCCGAATTGATGTTCCTAAGCCGTCCATGTCTCGTATGCAGGAGGAGTATTTCCTCAATCTGTTCTGGGAATCGCACCATGCCAACATACCCATCATCCAAGAAGGTGAATTTCGAAAGCTTCATAACTCTTTATGGAGCGGCTCTAGTTCCTATCGCAAGCCGTCTGCACTGGTGGACATCATCCTCGCCATCTCGATGCAGTACGGCTGCGCATTCCTGCTTCGGGGTTCTGGTGCCAACAGTCGCGATCAAGATGATGCTAGCATCGCAGGGCGGTGGTACTACCGAAGATGTCAAACCCTCCTCGCCTCAGAGCTGGAAAGCCCCTCGATCACAACGTTGCAATGTCATCTCTTCTCCGTCGTGTACCTCTGCTGCGCATCATTCCAGAACATGGCGCACTCAACCCTGGCGGCCGCCATGTCCATAGCGCAAACACTCGGATTACATCTCGAACCGCCAGCATCAATGCCAAGAGCCGAGAAAGAGCTTCGAAAGAGGCTTTGGTGGGCAACGTTTATTCATGACTCCAAGACCTCCCTGAAACTGGGCAGACCAATCTCGATGCAAAGGTCTCAAATCACAGTTTCCCCTATTAGTGACGACGAAGAAGCCGCATCCTTCTTTGACTCGAGTCTTGGGTGTTATGACGGAGTTACATGGCTCGCATACGCCGCTCAGAACCAGAAACTCATCATTGTCTCGACGGATATCCACAATGCGTTTTATGAGAAATGTTCCGAGATTCTCGGGCAAAGCAGTCACTCGACGCCCTACAAAAACTCCAAGGACCTCGAATCATGCGCCAAGTTTCTTACTAGCCAATTGCCTGCCCTTCAATCATGGGCTGATCAGGTTCCCACTGGCTTAAGGCTTCAAAGGCGAGACTCAGGAGCCCCCTTTTCCGCCGATCGAACCCCCATCCTAATCGACTCCTGTACACCACTTTGGCTACAACGACACCGAATCTGCCTCGAACTAATATACCACACTCTTCAATCAAACCTCCACCGACCTTTCATCAACTTTGCCCCTCCGCCAGGGACATACACTCCCACCGCAGAGCGCCACGCAGTGACCTGCGCAAACCATGCGGCGGCATACACCCATATCCTGCACCAGACTCTTCAGGAAACAGATATCATGAACGGCTGGCAAGAGTTCTTTATCTGGCAGTGGAACTCCACAGTCAACATGATCGGCTTTTTACTTGCGTGTCCCATCAACGCCGCGACGAGCAGCGTTCGGAAAGCCATCGACAAAGCCGTCGAGGTATTCGAGGTATTCGGTAGCGATTTCGCCATTGCTGCGAGTGCAGCAGTCGTGACAAAGAATCTTACGACAAAGGCAGACCTGTTGATGGACCAATTACGTAGTGGTATTACTGCTGGCGCTGAGACAGGGGTCGTAGATGGAGTGGCGGGAATGACAGTAGGGGAAAGGGATAACGTCGAGACTGGACAGACCGTTGAAGAAGGCCTGACAGAGTTTATGGATTGGGCCTTGACTGTTGACTCGTTCAATAACTTTGAGGACTTGTTTGTTGATGTGAACAAGTCAATGGACTTTTGGGGCGTCAACCCTACATGAATGGCTAGAACTTGCATAGAAATACTATGGCAGTCAATAACTTGGTCTATCAGAGCAGCAATCACATCAAGGCCATAATCCAACTTGTACAAGTTCATCGCTCTAAATCACAATTCATTCCGAATTCGCCTGCCTGATACTATGAGTAAACCCATGTAAACTACCCATCTGAGCCATACCAACGCCGCTCCATATTGACCAACCGTCCAACCAACGTTGTCTCCCAGCCCTGTACCAAAATTCTGATATTTCAAGAGTCTTGAACAAGGTTGGGAATATCATCCACCTTGGCCTGTCCATTCAAGATGGCGTGCACTGCGGTGAACAGGGGGTACTCTGACTCTAGCCCTCTCGCCTTCAAAAAGCTGTTGACCTCCTCTGCCGTCGTGGTACCCTGGATCTTCTGTCCATTGAGTTCTTGCTGCTCGACTTCTTGCACCGAGATGCCCTTCTCCACAGACTTCTTGGCACAGCGGAAGTTACGACCACCAGAGCAAGAGGTAATCAGATCAGCAACACCAGCCGATGACTCTGTAAAGGTGGCAGTGTGCACAGTCTCGCCGAAGAATTCCTTGCCGAACTTGACCATCTCCATAAGACCAACACGCATGATGGCAGCCTTGGCGTTGTCACCCCAACCACGACCATCGACGAAACCGGCTGCGAGAGCGACTACGTTCTTCAACGCACCACTCAATGATACACCCGCAACGTCAGACACCATCTGGACATGGAAATAATGTCGGTGGAATAGGGTGCGGAAGCAATCCTGGTCCAGAGGAGGGTAATCGGCGGGCATAGCGGTCAGCTTGGTCTTGGAGGTTCGGCCACGGACATCCTTGTGACGGATCTCGGGAAGCTCGCCAATTGTAGGGTTGGGGCTTCCATTTCGCGGCGATGGAGCTCTGCTATTGTCCAAAGCCGGGGGGTCATAAGCAATGGTCGTTTCTGACCACTTCTCCTCGGCAATCTCACGGGCCAAGTTGGCACCACTGAGCGCGCCGCAGTAGATGCCGAGGCCATCACCAATCCACTCGCTAAACAGGCTCACACCGTCATCGGTGACGTTGACACCCTTGATACAGCTGATACCACGGGCGAAGGGCAGGATGTGCCCGTTGATCTGCTTGCAAACATTTGCAATAAACTGGTGGGGCAAGTTGAAGACGAGAATGGTGGAGTCCTTGACGGCGGCGCGAATGTCGGGGTTGGCAACAATGTTGGGAGGCAGGGCGATGCCTGGCAGGTACTTGACGTTCTCGTGATGCTTGTTGATCACCTCGGTGAGCTTCTGAGGCTTGTCGCCAATCGTTTCGTCATAGTACTTGGAGTCTTTGGAGATGGTCACGTCTTCCTCATAGACCCACATCTGGACCTCTTCCTCGAAGACGTCTTTGTTTGCGCGGGTGTTTTCGGCAACGATTTTGGCAATCGTTGAGCCCCTGGATCACGGAAAAAGATGTTAGCAAGCTGCGCAAAGCTGAATTGAGCTTCGGAAGAGGTTTGTCATACCAATTGCCGGATCCCACAATGGTCACCTTGTGCTTCTTCGAATGCCCGCCCAAGTTCGTCATGTCGCCGAATGTTGTCGTGGAGTAGCTGCGTGTGCAAGAAAGAATTCTTTTTGACTTGATCAAAAGAGAAGTAGGTCGCAAGACGAGGGAACGAAACATGCGAGAGCAGGCAAAATCGAAGCAAAAGGCACCAGGTAAGAGCAAGAGCCAAAGCTTGTGAGAGAGGAGGGGTAGGAGATATACAATGGATGTGTCTGGCCCAGACTCAGCTTCCCAAGGTTGTTGAACCCTGGAGCAAGCCACAATGACGCAGGGCAGTAAAGTGGCGGGTGACACCGCCTGCCGTAAACAGTCAAGCGCCCCATCAAAACCCATCGATTTTCCGGGGCAAGGGCCGGAAGGATGAGCCTGGGATCGGGGCCACCGACCTCCGACCGGCCGAGGCCATCACATGCGGCGGGGACATGAAAACCAACAGCTGAAATGACAGCTTTTTTGGGGTGTTGCGTGGGCATATCCATTTTCACATGTGAAGCCGACAAGGATCTTGAGCATCAGCATCGTTCTTGGGGAACTGGGGGGCGACATTGCATGCAGCACAATCCAGGAACAGGACCGAGCCCCGTTGTTAAACATAAACGACCGCGGGCCGATCCTCCTCCCTGGCTTGCGGCTGGCTACGGTCGCGTGACGGCTCATGCCGTCGAGGTAGAGATCATGAGCTTGTGGATGTACGAGGTTGATGGATAAAGGGCCCTTGAGCTGCCCGCCTGGGAATCGCGTCATATCTCATCCTTGATACCGAGGATGCATCGTTACATTGACTCGAGAGTACTTGATGTCGACATGCGTGCGCTAGGTCTCAACAAGACGCACTCCCGCAACCAGTTTCGCCCCAACCATGCTGGTTGAGCCACTTCCGTCCCTTTCATCCGCCCAAAGCAGCTTGTGTAACATCTTGGCACGCAGTGGATGAGAGACATGCATCAGAGTGCTTCAAGGTTTATTATTTAACCAGTAGTGTTATTTGTTCAAGGGAAAAAAAGTAGTAAATGATCGGTTACTTCTCAATCCGTGGATAATCATCGCTTGCAACATATATGGCTATAGCCAACGCCCTCTCCTATGAGCTCAGTCAAATTCTTTCAGCAATCCCACCTTTTCCTCGTCCAAGTGCGGGATTCGTTGTCGAACATGGGACCATGAAGACTTCTTCTTGTGTCCCCAGCGCTGCTCTGTCTCCTCAGTTCTCTCGCCATCTCCCAAGACTGGTTTCAAAATACCATCATACATCATCCAACTCAAGTTGAAAAAGACCGTGGTAGCAAGGGCTAGCCATCGAGGCAGTTTCCCTTCCTTGTCCGCCAGAGGACCGGATAGGGCCATGATTGCGAAGAAGACGAGGCTGATAACCAAGTACACCGCGGCGCCGATGTGCTGCCTCCAGTTGGTGATGGTGTAAGTCGGCATACCATTAAGCCAGCGCTGGTAACCTTCGGGGAGTTCATGCTCCTTAGCACCATCTCGGATCAGGTTCAGGTAGCGAGCGCTTGGCTGCGCATAGCCGGGCTCTCGAACGGGATGGATCAGGAAGCGATACCACCACTTCTTCTTGCGAGGATCATCGGGTAGGTCGGAGTCGGGGATTTGGGGCGCAAAGAGCGTCTTGGCCAGGAATGGCTTTGGAATTTCAGGGAAAGGCTTCTCCGGGATAGACATCTTGGGAGGAAGAGGAAGGCATGGCACCATGATCTGCTTGTAGCCCGTTCCACCACCCTCGGTGCGGATGATAGTCTTGTAGTCTTCCTCTGTGACTTCATACACCACACCTAGGAGACCCTCATCCCATTGAGACTCTGAATGGGGAGGCCGCGGGGGATCAAACGGAATCTTGGGGGGCAGCTTCGGCTTATCGGGCAGCTTCCTGTATCCAACGTTCGCAAAACAAGGCTCGCGATAAGGAATTCCTGGGAGGTCGAACTTGAGCTCCAACGTAGGTACTGAGACGTTCACCTGCGATAGGGGACGGATACCTCGCATGCCGAGAAAGGTTTGCGCACACAGGTTGGATCCGTAGGCGAGGTAGAGGTAGGTGTTGGGCTTTGGGTGGTCGGGATCATCGACGACATCTTCGGCGGCCAGCGCCAGACGTTCCGCAGAGGTGCGAGGTATCGACGAAACAGCAGGATATTTTGGCACAAGCGTTGGCTCGGGCGCGGGCCGTTGCGCAATGCTAAGCTTGCACAAACTGGCGAGCGCGCAGGTCTTGGTGCCCGCATCGCTGACTGCGCTGACAACGCCAGGCTGCTGTTCGTGCTCTGGCATGGCGATTCTGACTGTGTGGCTTAAGGTTTAACTCGGTGACCTTACTGCAGTGCCGTTATGAGGTTCCGTAAATGTCTAGCACCTCTAAATGATGACGAACGAGCAGCCTTGTGTTATCGAAGCCAGCGATAGATGTTGTTCAGGAGTATTTATGAGACCGACGACCCGGACGATCCAAAGCGAGATGCGGAGGTCGCGGACTTCTCCACTGATGCCTGTGCTTTAAGTCCGCCGTCTGGCTGGAACGTGCTGAATAATCCCCGTGCAACGACGACATCATGGTCGGTGTCGGGGTGACAAGGTCCCCGAAGTCCGCTCGTCTGGTTCTTTAATATCAATGCATTTCGCCTTCGGACCATCGGGCCATCTTAAACATACTGTAATAAATAGTATGGACCTGCCATTATGAATCATCTAGGATCCATATGGTCTTGACCCCAGATCAGCCCGGAATTGAAGATGCAGAATTCGTCCGTCGGAGCCTGAGCTGAAGCGTCTCAAATCCTTGTTTCATGTGGACCCTAAGCTGGTTGGTATTATGTTCTTTTAATGAATATTCAGCCGGAGAGCTTGCTTTGCAATGGTAATGCATGCTGTTGAGGATCCTAGGTGTCAATCGTAACAAGTCGGAGGCGTCATGGAAGCTCGTCACACTGATGAATGACGCGTTACTTCTTAGATCTCACCAAGAAAAGAACATTTTGATAGAAATCAAGGACGCGAGCGTCATATCTATACATGCCCATAGAAAAGCAAGTCTTCTTCATCTTCCATGTTTTTTTCAATCCCACGCTGCCTTTTTGCGTCCATCTTTTGAAGCATGACCTTCCATGAAATGGCGATACACCTACCCGGTACCTCTGAGCAGCTGCATGACGAATTGTTATCGGCGCCAATCACCAGCGACAACCCACGTCACGACTGAGACGCTCCTGCCCTCCAAATCGCGATGGATTACTTCTGTAGAGAAAATGTCCTCGTTCCCTTATTTTTTACCCCGATGATCATGCCAGTGCGATAATAATTTTCAAAGCCGTCCAGAAAAAAATTGAAGTTTGTGAGGTTGAGCGCGATCATTTGTCCTGGGAAAGACCTTGGGGCCTGGGTTTGCAAGCGTGGTCGATATCGCTCCTTCCTCACCCTACACCAGAACGCCCAACGTCCCAAGATCTTGGGAATTTCCCCTCAACACCATAATTTCGACATTTCATCCCTCTAAGATTGAGGACTTTGGCACGAGAGATCCGGCTTTGTCGCACACGAAATCACTGTCGTTTGCATTGGACGATATCGCGACTGCCACTCCAGGTGGCCTGCTGCACCTGCTGGCAACAGTGTAAGTTGGAGCTCAGCCAATACCCCACCAGACACATCTAACAATTGCGCGGAGCCTACGGATACGCAGGTATGCCACGGAAGGGTGGCAAATCCACTCAGCGTGGAAAGCCCAGGCTTTTGTCAACAGGGTTTGGACAGCTTGAAACTACCCCGACGTCCCGTCACCTCCAATCTCCCGAGGAGCACCATACACAGACGCCAGTCTCCAAACCGCAAGGTCTGAATAATAGTGATCAAACCGCGCGGGCCAAAATTTCGACTACCAACCAGAAGCAACAGTTGAGTTTCGTCGATGAGTTTGATGATGGAGTAGACGATGTTGATCTGATCAATTTGGACCCCTTCGAAGAGCCGAAAACACAACCTGCACCCGTCAACGACTTTTCATGGTCCGAAACTGGATCCTTGACTCGCCGAAGCTCACCACTTCGCGGCACCGAGGCATCCAAGGATATTTGGCAGTTTGATAACCAAGGATCGCTGATTGATGCATTCTCTAGCCCAAAGTCTGGGCAGGGAGACCTCCCCAAAACTCAGCCACTCACACAAAGCCTCGAAGCCCATCTGGAAGAGTTACTAAACGAAGCTGTCGCTGTAGTGGATTTCTCAGACACGGCTTCCACAGGGCGACGGAGCTCGCCGTTCGCTTCTCACATCGCAACCGAAGAATCGTGGGAACTACTCAGTAACAAGCCCCTACTTCCTAGCACCATTCCCGACTCTCTGCAACTGCCCGAAATGCCACGTTATCTACCTGAGAAACCAATTGAACACCTGCCAGCGGATGAGCTCTACGATGCCACCCCTCCTAGGTCGAGTGCACAGCGTCCAGTCGCTCCTCCGCCGCAACGGTCCCAGATTCCCCGAGAAAGTGTCAAGCATGATCAGGCTCCGGCACCATCGCAGACGAAGAGCAAGAAGCGAGCCCAAACCCCGCACCCAAAGAAGGGTTTGGCCAAGTTTATTGAAGACACAGACTTTGTGAGCGATGAAGTATCCATTTCATCACCCAATGACCCAAAGCCCCGCGAAACTCATCGAAAGGGAGACAAGACGAGTACTATTCAAGAAAAGGGACCAACTGAGGACAAGCAGGCCACCCCCCAAACGCAAGATGACCAAGCAGCAGGTCAAGGTCAGAAGGGGAAGAAGCGAAAGCAACGTGCGAAGATGCCGATTCAGTTTGACGAGGACACTCAAGCAATCAAAGAAGTCCTCCAACCGAAGAAGAATGCCGAACCTCCAGTGAGAATGACTCTTGTGAACGCCATGAAACAGGCAAGCATTGCCTCAAGCTCCCCGGCTCTCAGTGCAAAAAAGAAGGCGGCACCCAAGGCTACCCGGAAAGCTGCGCCAAAGTCTACCCCAAAACCTGCGCCCAAGCTGGTTAAGAGGAAGGCACAGCCCAGAAAGAAACGCAAAATATCTGTCGAGGAGGAGTACAAAGATGCCTCTGTCATCGTTGTCGACACAACCGACTTCACTGAACCCAAGCCTGCCATCAACACGAGGGCAAGGACATCAGCCCGGTCAAAGACCCAAGCTGCACCAGGGAAGCAGGCCCCAGAGACCAACGCAGGCTCTCAAGGGCTATCTCATGACCCTATCGTGGTGGCAAGCGACCCGGCCAGTTCATCGATATCAGAAGAAGAGTCTAAACGGACAGAGCCGCCAAAGCCATCGCAAGGAATTCGAACTGCAGCACAAAATTCGATGGCAGGAACCGATGCGCCTCCCATGGCGACACCAAACACTTCTCTGGAACATGGTATAGACCAGCAGGTGGCAGTGTTACCACAGGAGCCTGCCTCATCTGCCGCTTCCCAGCCTTCCAACTCACCCAAGACGAAGGAAGCTATCGTCGATAGAACGTCAATTAATGTAGCTGCACCGACAGAGTCTGCAGAAGGAACCACCAAGATTCGCAAGCAAAGCCACGAAACCGATGTCAATGCTCCTCAAGCTCTCTCTCATCGTGACCCCAACATCCCTGTGAAAGGTGCTCTCCGTACTACCCGGGGAGCAGGTATCTCGAAGAAGGAGACTTCTACAAGAGTTAATAAGGCAGGTTTTGTTCAACGCCGCAAGAGCAGCAAAATGTCACGGAGTTTCAGTATCAGTAAGGGGGGAAGCCCGGTGCCAGTTGAGATGGGGCAAGGCCTCTTGATTGATGAGTCGAGTCCCATCGAGGCCCAGAGTCCACGATTGAAGGAGCAGGTGCTTGGCAGGGAGCGATCTGGACCTAGAAGGTCTCAGCGCCTTCGGCAACCTGAGGGATAGAAATCCTCAGATTCCCGAGGCAGCGATCTACAGCAACGATACATCTCAGGTTTGGCAGTGGCAGAGCCAAACCACGACAAGACCAGAATTGAGCTCAAAGCACGCCCACGAGACGAACAGAGAAAGCAAAAGAACGATCTACTTCCTGCCCTCACTGCGCTCAACAAGAACCTGCAGAACCAGATCTTTGAGTCTCTGCAAGGGCAGGACGAGGCATCCGTGGTGGTGGATGAAGGGAAGCGGACCAAGACTACGGAGAAGGGCAATGAAGTTGCCGAGCAAACACACTCCGAGAAACCGACAGACGAAGTGGCGGGGAAACTTCACGTGCTGGTTGAGGTAGGTTTCTTAGTTATTGGGAGATGCCGTGCTTACATGCTGCCTAGACAATGTTGAGTCACCTGGCAACCAAGGAAGCAACCATTTACCGCGGGGCGGATGCCTATCGCAAGAGCGGGATCGATTGCGTGGACAAGATTGAGCGAAAGTACAGCCAAGAACGGAATGCGCTGGCCGATGTGTGTAAGAAGGATGGTGATAGGTTCGCTCGGCGAGTTCGCGAAGCGAGAGAAACCGTTGAGGACAGCGAAAAGGCGCGGGGGAAGGCGATGCACCAGCTGGAGCAAGCGGCGACAAAGCGACGTCAGCTATACCAGCAAGCGAGCACTGGCCTGCGGGCCCTTCATGGCCGACTCTTGAAGCGAAAGATGGTGGAAGATGAGGGCATTTAGATGCTTTGAGCACATGGGTAAGATACAAGATGTACACTACGGAGTACACACCCAGGGACGCACAGAGAGCACCGGGAAGATGGGACAGAGTACTTGCAGATGTGAGGTTGATGAGCAAAGTTTCATATGCGAGTGGGTTCTCAGGGACGTACGAAGGAAGATCAGGGTTCAGTGGCGGCAGGGATTTTGAAGGTTGATTGCACGGGCAGGTTTCCTGCGGCCTGGCCATGAGGGTGACGGACGACCGGGGCTTGGCAGATGTATTTGTCCGTGGCTAGACCAGAAGGCGAATTTGACAGGATTTTGATAGAGAAGGGAGGATCGATCTCGCGATGATGATGCCTCGTGCTTAGCGGTTGCAATGGGTTTGATCGCAGGCGAAACGATCACCAGATGATGCAACAATTTGGGACTTTCAAGGGTTGAGCGGATGAATGGGATGATGAGCCGGGAGGAGAGGACCTGGCTGGGTAGGCCAGGGGCTAGGCTCAATTTGGGAGGATTAAGGGCTGGTGATGCTGATGATGGAGTTTTGAGTCCGGGGGCGTTTGAATGAGGCGTTGATGGGCGGCGCGATCGGTAGCGCGGTTGAAGGCTGCGCTGCGTGGGCGTGGACTGGAGCGATGACGATGTTGGGAGGTGACGTATTTGGCTTCGAGGCGCGGGCATGATCAGCTCAGCTTGGCTTGCCGGGCGGGAGCCAGTCAAGTATAAGGTGTGCGATGCCCTCACAGATGGAATCGAGTAAAGTTTTTGATTGCTTAAAAGGCTAATATAATTAATTTCGTTTTTGTACGAGAAATCTCTATTTAATCTGGAACCTTGTTACTTCAAGACCCTGATTAATTACTCTGGGTGGCCCCTAGCATCGTTTCAACTTTCTATCGAATCGACCACGGACCCATCGAATCGACAGCAGACGAGACGACATCCCTACCGTATTGCGCTGGCTCTCATAGACGGAAGATACCACAGAGCAACTTGAAACCTGAGTGGTACGATGGCCTCGGTTGAAGCGGGGACGCCAAGGTACGTGCTGCAACAGCGGACTTGGGTCCATGTTTCGTTTGTCTGTGTTTGATGTTTGAAGTTTGAAGACGAGTGTCTACTATTGTTCAAATCAATTACCCCAATTGGGACACTGGTATTCTCCTGAGGGCAGAGTTGCCTGACTGCCTCCTCGTCCCATGGTGCCTCGACCGACCTCGGGGCATCCTTGCTGTCCGTCCCCGTGTGGTCCGGCGGGCATATGACTCTACCATCCCATGCTATACGTCCCGTCACGCTCTAGGCGCGAGGCGAGTCACAGCCGAGGACAGAAACCTGCAATACATACATGCATATGTGCAACTGCAGACCAAGGAGAGTCGAGCAATCGACTGAGGTTGCATGCAACGAGGCCAGCGACGAGAATGACAGGGTCCTCTTACATGGCCCGAGTTGCAGGGGGGCCTCCCAGCGGATGCGGGTGCCGCTAGACTGCCGTTGCAGCCTTCGCCCCGCCCCAGTCAATGGAAGCTTGGCCTTTTTCGGGCTGAGCCTCAGTTGCAAACGCGCCAACTAAGCCTCCCCATCGGCTCCCCCATCTTTAGCACTGAACACTGCCCTCCCGCTCCAGTTTTTTTTTTCCTCTTCCTCTCCTCGCATTCACCTTCATCTCAGATTTTTTCTCAAGTCACACGACGATACCCAAGTCTCGTGGAAGAATAACCCAAAACGGAACAAAAAACGCTTCCTCTATTGTGTATGGATTCTCCTATTGTTCGCCTTGCTTGTTTCGTTTGTTCTCAAACCGCATATACCTACCCCCTCCTTCCATCCCCCCAATCTTCTCACTTACACAAGTTGAAAAAAAACCAAACCAACGCTTTCATCTCTCCACTCATCGCTCTCTGTTCTTTCTTCATCCCACTTGCGATCTGCGCTTCTCTCGTCTACCGAGCCAACTACTGCTGCTTGCGCTTCTACTCGCTCGACATCGTCCACTGACCTTGCATTCTCGCAGCCGTATTCGCTCTTGGCTCTCGTTCCGTCGGCGCCGATCACGACCAGGCAGCTCCGGGTCTATCGACACGAGCTCTACGTTAACCGCCAACTCGGACCACGAGATCACGCCTGCGACTTCGAATTCTTCCGCCAACACCTCTCCTTCAATACCTCCCCAGACGAAAGACTCCAAGATGCCTTTTCGTCAGAGGATGGCCCGCCACTTTGGCGATTCCGTACGTGCAACCCCGCCTCCGCACCTGGGCGCGTGCTCTTGTCCGCTGCGCCGCCATTGGAATGATCACCGGCTCGCATATGCACCCTACTTGCTCGAAACGGTGCTGACACTGATTACAGCTTGCGCCCGAAAAGCCATATCTGAGCTATTACGATGTTCTCCTCACGGCCGAAGATATCAAGTCTCTGAAGCACGACTGGTTGACCGATAACAATATCGCCTTCTGGGAGGAGTACCTCGAGCGCGAGACACTTCCTCGGTATCCCCAAGCACGCATTGTCCTCCTTCGCCCTAGTATGACGTTTCTCCTCATGAAGGAGCCCGACTTGCGCTCGGTCCGATCCGCCCTTCCCGATTTCTCCAAGGTCACGCACGTTTTCCTGCCCATCAACGACAACCGTAATGTGGGCGTCGCTGAGGGTGGTAGCCACTGGTCACTACTCCTCGTCTCGACTCTTGATGGTGTGGCCTTCCATTACGACTCTCTCGGCGGTGCCAACTATGCCGAGGCTAACCTTGCTACGCGCAAGCTTGCCACGGTGCTGCAGCGACCTCTGCGATTCATCAACCTCGAAGATTGCCCTCAGCAGGAGAACGGAAGCGACTGCGGTGTCTTTGTTTGCCTATTGATGCGACATCTCCTAGTCAAGCGCCTTCTCTGCGCTAATGCCCGCGAGAAGGTGTCCATGAGCATGGGCGGAAAAATGGTCGATAGTTACGGCGGCCGCAAGGAGATGCTTCGCATCATTGAGAACCTTCGCAAAGAGGGTGAACGCAGGCGATCGTGAGTGTTGAAGTTGCCCGTTTCTGTCAAGTGTCTAATAATCAAGATAGGAGAAGCGCCAGCCCGTTCACGAACAACAAGACGCCTCCGCGGATCGAATAGAGAACGGACTGCTACGGCTCTTACGAAGAATTCGAGGAGCGTTTGCAGAAACTGATGCGGAGACGATCCGTGACCAAGCCTAAGGCCAAGGCCGCGACCAAGAAGAAGTTGCCGAGTGGGCGTAAGGCCGACAAAGGTCGCAGTGATGCCACTGAATCAGAGAAGAGCGATCTGCCTCCTTGGTCTGGGATGAGATCTCGGCTCCGTCCTAGAACCCGGTCGACTAGCCAGAGTTCGTCATCTCCTTCATCGTCTGACCCCAGCTATCGAGTCACCAAGCCTGAGACGCGCTCTCGCAGCTCAAAGAGTCTCACACCTATCAAGGTTCGGAGCAAGTGACAGTCGAAGGTCGACTCGAAGGCGGACTCGAACTGAGGTAGTCACCACACTGAGATGTCTGTTCTACTATTGTAATGAAATTTACGAAGGATGCGCGACGGTCGAGTTGATTTATTTTCTGTTTCTTTTTTCCTGCTTCTACGAGAAGCTCATGTATTGTTGGCGTTGGATGGTACTGCAGCGACAGCGAAGCGAGACGCCCTGTACACCTGGACGCAATCACCAGGTGACAGATGAGAGCGATTGCTAATAGGCCTTTTCTGTTTTCGATTTTTTGGAATGATACTCGGATGACGAGTAATGCAATGTGGAGTTGAGGTAGCCACTGCGGCGTTGACAAGGACAAGGGAAAATATGCTGTGGAAGCGTCATGACATGCACATGATAGCGTTTATGAGGAATAGTTGTATCTTGATAACAATTGAGCTCAATTGAATGTACCTCGTCTATTGTGTCATGATTGTTTCATAGATCTGCATGATGCTTTTTGAATTCCAAACTCCTCGAACTCCTGACAACAGCTCCAAGGCTGTTGAGTGCCTCGTCTTGATGAAGCACTCCCAACCAGTATTTCCATACAATAGCATCAATCGAGCGTCTCCGTAAAGTTTCATCACAGATCCAGACTAGTTGTTCTCTGTGAAGGCTGGGTTCTGCTCCATCGTCGCCGAGATGTACCCTCGTAGAGCGGCCCATCGATTCGCAGTCGGTGCAGGGGCAGCAGGCTTGGCCTCTCCCACCTTGGCTTCATTTTTCATATCTTCATCGTCGTCATCATCATGCTGCACTCCAGCAGGTACCGCATTCTCTTGAGGTGTACCAGTTAACCTCGCCATACTAACACCAAACCTCTCCATCTCGCCCTTGACAACCATCTCCTTCTTCTTCAGCGCACCCTTCTTACTCCTCAAACTCTTGTGCTTGACCTTTCCAGGCTGTCCGGCATCGTCATCGAGCTCGGGTAGAGCGTCGGCGAGGCTGTCGAGGGTGGCAGCAAGCTTCTTTGATGGTCTGCGGCGCTTGTTTGCCTTGGAGACGCGCGAGGAGGAGGCGATGCGGGAGACGAAGGAGGAGTGCTTGATGAGGCGC
The DNA here is from genome assembly GCA_030779245.1 of Fusarium sp. MBC 438. NCBI lineage: Eukaryota > Fungi > Ascomycota > Sordariomycetes > Hypocreales > Nectriaceae > Fusarium > Fusarium sp. MBC 438. The sequence continues at coordinate 45,665 of JAPFTB010000283.1, forward strand.
TTGTCGCGCTTGCTGGAGAGGAAAGAGTCTGAGACTGCGGCGTCGTCGCGGAATGTCTTTGATGGGGCGAGGGGGTGGATTTGGCCTGTTACGCGCTGGTGGCGGAGGGTTCGAGCGGAGGGCTTCTTGAGGCCTGGTGGTTGGGGAGCCTGAGACTGTCAGTATTGGTTTTGTGTATTGGGCAAGAGGGACTTACCATTTTGAATTGTGAGTTGGGTTGTTGGAAGTTGAGATGCTGGGATTTGGTGAAGATTCTTGGTGTTGGAAATCTTTTCGGTCAAGGGTCCGTTCACCGAGGTCATGGTGGGGTACACCGAGACTTTGTCACACGGTGGATGGAGGGGCAGCTCGTGGGCCATGAATAAGCTTCTTGACTCAACCTTTCAACCTTTTCATATTCTGGGGTAAAAAAATGGACAAGATAGATCGACTTCGAAAGGAGATTGCTAAGAGAGAGGTTGAGCTTGCTGACCTTCGGTCACAGCTTGCTGCCGCTGAGGCCGAGGAGAGGGAGAGCAAGCAAGCTTGGAGGTGGCCGCTTGATACGCATGAGTACGAGAGGTATAGCAGACAGATGATTGTTCCCAAATTTGGTCTCGAGGGTATGTCTATTTCTAAGTCTCTTCATTCAGGAATGTAACTAATATTGTTAAAGGCCAGTTGAGGTTGAGAAAAGCCAAGGTGCTCCTCGTTGGCGCAGGAGGTCTGGGATGTCCGGCTGCGGCCTATCTCGCGGGTTCAGGAATCGGTACCATTGGGCTGGTTGACGGCGATGAAGTTGAGGTGTCGAATCTCCATCGACAGATAGCGCATTCGACGAGTCGTGTCGGCATGAGCAAGGTAGAGAGTGCAATCACATATCTGAAAGAGTAAGTTCTCTCATAAGTTTGATAGAGCTTCGACTAACAAGTATAGACTCAACCCAACCATCACATATCATGCCCACAAGACTCACCTCACACCACAAAACGCCCAGGACATTGTTTCAAAGTACGACCTTGTTCTTGACTGCACCGACCATCCTACATCGCGATATCTCATCTCTGATATCTGCGTCCTACTCTCCAAGCCCCTCATCTCAGCATCTGCATTCCAAGCATCGGGGCAACTCATTGTCCTTAACAACCCTCCTGGCCAAGGACCATGCTACCGCTGCGTATTCCCCACCCCGCCGCCACCAGAGAGTGTCGTCGGCTGCGGCGAGGGCGGGATCATTGGGCCTGTTGTCGGCACCATGGGTGTCTTGCAGGCTCTGGAAGCCATCAAGCTGATCACTCGAGGTGATCTAGAGACCCAGGAAAGGGAGCCCAAGACCCCGATGCTGCTGCTCTTTAGTGCATTGGCGGATACCCCCTTTCGGTCTGTGAGGATGAGAGGCCGAAGAAAGACGTGTTTTGCATGTGGGGATGAGAATGCATTGACATTGAATGAGTTGAAAACGTCGATGGACTATGTCCAATTTTGTGGTGTGATGAAGCCCGTCGAGCTTCTTCAACCCCAAGAGAGAATATCCGCAAAAGAGTACCAAGAGGTTACCAAGGCGGAAAAGAAGGAACATTTGTTGTTGGATGTCCGAGAAAAAGAGCATTTTGATCTCTGCAACATTGCAGGCTCGGTTAACATCCCCATCAGTCGATTCATGAACGCTCGTGGCGAGACAACACCCGAGGGTTGGCCAACCGACCTCTCACCATCTATGCCTATCTACATCGTCTGTCGAGTTGGTAATGATTCGCAGATTGCTGCCAAGAAGCTCAAGGACCTAGGACTGGGGAACAATGGGGAGCGCTTCATCGGTGACATTCAAGGAGGCATGAGATCCTGGAAAGCCAACGTCGACCCAAGCGTACCATTCATATAGCCACACACACTAGATAGCCAAATATGAAACCAGTGAAAAGAGGAAGAGAGTTTGTTATTGGATAAGAGATTTGACGATATAGATACATGCCCGCGATGATCCGGGGCCGCAACATCAAGGGCGGCCCATCCCTGCCCGTCAGCTGCGCCATCATTACATATGAAGATTTTTTGTTTTGCTCTGCCAATGAAGAAAAAAGCCATTATCCATCAGCCAAGACAAGTTTTTGTTACTGTTGTTGTTTTACACAAAGTTGGCAGTCTTCTTCTTGTTGAAAGCCTTTTGATCTTTTAGCCATTGTCGGTAACCAGACACGCTCTGAATCTTTTCGCCGTAAAAGTCGGGAACTGTGATCAATTAGTTTGAGTGTATAGATCATCAGATAAGGAAAATCAGCTCATACCAGGGTTGGCGGCGCTCGAGTTGGTGGGGTCAACCCGGTGCTTCTTGATGCGCTCAAAGAACTCGGCCTCCTTCTGCGTCATCTGCTTCTTCCACTTGCGGTTCAAGGCGTAGAAGAACTGGTTGCCGATGCTAGGGCCGATCAACCAACCGAGACCAGAAAAGGCAAACGTCATGATGCCCAGCGTCATGAATGGGTCGAGGGGAATCTGAGTGATGACGGGCTCGGCAACTCCCGTTGAGAGGACCACAGCCCCGGCGCCTCCGCAGAACATGCCGTTGGTGATGGAGAAGAGAAGCTGGTATCTGCGGCGCTTAAGGCGGAGCTTGAAGAAGCTGTCCCAGTCGAGGGCGTGATGAGGATCCTGCGCAAAGTCGTGGGCATTGTTCTGTCCCGGCGTGGCGTTGAGGGACTGCTGCGCGGCCGAGGCTAGATCAGGCTTACCCGAGCTGGCGGCGCGGGCAAAAGCCTTGGGAACGGAGACGACGGGAGCGAGGCATTGCTTTCGAAACGGCGAGCGAGCGAGGCACGATGCGGCGGGAAAGGTCGAGAAGGGAGCTTTCGGCGAAGAGCAGATGACGCCGGTGACGGGACGTCGCAAGACAAACGTCTTGAGCGGGGAGGAGGCCATGATTCGGAGGAAAATTGCGCAAGAAAAAGAGTCAATTAATTCAATGCGAAACTTAGGTATGGAGTGGAGATTGGAGAATTGACCTTTGTCGACGTCGGGATTTTGGTCGACGGGATTTTTGACGTGGGGGAAGCTCGGTACAAGCTGGGTTCGTGATCTCATGGGAAAGGGCGAGAAAAGATGGCGCTTATGTTAAGCGCGGCTAAGCGCTGCCGACCCGAGAGGTCAATCGGGGGAGCTATCATCGGTCGGCGCTAGGGGGGTCTAGTTTATAGCAGCTATAAGTTTCAAGCTATTATAAAAATTAAATAAAGCTATTTTTTAAGTTTTTAATTAAATAACTAGACTTATAACTATTTAATTTATAAG
>JAPFTB010000284.1:0-33900 GCA_030779245.1 Fusarium sp. MBC 438
AGTTCAATTGTTTTATTTTTTAAAAATCTTTCTTGGCAAAAAAAAATACGACCGGCAAATGTGCCCAACCAACGTAGCCTATCATTTGATTTCCTTTCCAAAACCAAACACCCCCCCCCCCCCCCCCAGGCCCATGACAAAATGAAACCTAGACGTAACGAAACACACAGTACGCGCCGATACATCCCATTTTATCAGCTCCAGCTCCAAAACAGCGGCAGCTCGTGGCCATTGACAAGCGCTTGCCTTTATCGTGCGAAATGACACCACCCTCGCAACTCTAGAACGCCCCAGGACATGAAATAACAGCCCACCATGCCACACGCCTCACGGCCTTGGCCGCTGGGAGCCAGAAGCCAACTCTCGTCACTCTTCCCCCCTCCTCCCTTCGTCTCTTTACCCCGGATTCCTTCTCGAAGAACCTTTTTTCCTCTGTATGGTGCGGGGAAACTTGGTCGCGGCCGCATCATCAGTTTGACTTTTTCCCTCTTTGCTTCTTCTTCTCTTGGCCTTCGTTCCACCGACGTATTAAGTTGCATCATTGCCAGCCAGCCAAGACTCTTGATATTAGCCAGGGCCTGCGCCTTTGGATGCCCACGAGGAAAGGTCGTGTGCTCCCCCTCTGTGCCTACATACAGATACGTCTTAACCCACTGCTTAACCTACGCGTCGGGTCCAATCTCTGCCCTGCGGCCCTCACCTTCAACCTCGTCGCTCCACCTCGTTGCACACGCAGTCCGTAGTCACCCCACCCAAGCTTGCTTGCCTCGCCCACCCCCCAGGAAGAGCTTGTTTTGGTTTTTTTTCGATCTATTCCGGGGCCCGGTCCTGAAGCCATCAAGCACATGGCTGACCAGGTCCAAGGCTCCTCCTTTGCCATGCCGCCTTATCCATCCTGGGTTGTTAGTGTCGTCGAGAATCATTCATGATGTTACTGCTGCTGCAGCCGCTGCTTAGACCAACAACCATCGACTCAGCTTGCCAATCACCATCTGCACCTCAGACCTTGGGGCCCCAGATACCCCGGAGCCGCTCTGCGGCCCCCCTTCTCCTCGTCCGCTCCCCGTCTGGGCGTCGAGATCTGTTGTGCGATCACCGAGATTTCCCAAAAACCAGCCGCCGTACGCACCCTGTCCTTACCTTACCTGCATATGCCCTCACTGGACAGAAACAGTACGCGGGGTGATGTGATGCCACTCGCGGGACAGACATCCATGCTCTGAGCCCGTCATGACAGATTTACCCCAGAACCCAGAAGCACAAAACATCCGAGATCTCGAGATTTCCCCAGCTTATCGTCAAGCGAACTGCCCACGTTGTGTGAGCTGGCCATTAGTCGTGCGTCACAGCATCTCATCTCGACTCCCCAGAAATATTCATCTGGGGTTACCAACGGCCGCCATGCTGTGACCATGTCCTCCCCGCAACCCAGATCTAGCATCATGCTTTAGCATCATGTAGTCCTCCTTCGCCTCTTGTGTGTCTCAAAGTCCTGACTCAACTACACTAACTCTACTCCCAATCCCGTCCGCACGGATCCCGCTACCTCGAACCGTACAGTCTGGGACTGTATACCAGCCAGCCAGCCCTGCCTGAGGTGAATCAAGGTCAGCAAGCACAAGAGCTAGTGCATGAAATCCGCAGGGCTGGCGCGGATTAGCATCAAGGAACACGGCACGCTCACCGCGGTGGGACACGACGTTCCGGAGGTGTCGTGGTTGGCCAAGGCGACACCGTCGTCGTTCTCGTTCGTATCCTTCAGGGCGCAGATCCCCAAGATGCAACGATAGAGTCGTAGCAAATTTCATTCACGGATTCTCGGATTCGCTCACGCGAGCAGGCAGGCAAACGGCCAAATCTCCATGAGATTCATGGATGCATATTATCCAGCTACTCTCACCGTCCGTGCCATGCTAGGCTCAACCCCGTCCACCCCATCTCGACTTGTCAAACGCTGCTAGCTCCGCCGCCTCCCTCAAGCCTCGAGCGCCTCTCATCCTGGGGGAGCCGCAATGGCCCCACTTCGGAGCCGCAATCGTTGCGGACGCAGATCACTGATCCGCAGCTAGTCCGAGACTGTCTGGGCCCTGGAATTGACAACTCGCCGTCTCGAGTCTCGAGCCTCGTTTCTCATTTCGACCTGCGTGTTAGTTGCTGTCCTGTAGGTAACACCGCTTACTTTTTCCTCGCTAGCTGTTCACTTCTCACTTCTCATGACCCTCCTTTTCTCATCAAAGGGGGGTTTGTGCGTTCCAGGGGTTCAAACGATCCAGCCCCAAGTCCCAAGTCTCAGGTCTCGTCCTGCCTGCCCCATCATATCGCAACCCTTCACGACTCGCATCGTATGCACTATACCGTACCTACAGTAACTTCACGTAATTATGTTCCCACAACCTGGGACATGGCTCTGGTGCATCAGGAGGCGCAGACTAGAAGCTTGAGCTGGTCGTCATCATCTCCACTGGACTTGACCAAGTGCAAACTGTACTGTAGTCCGCTCAAAGTCTTGACTCTCTGCCTGCGCCTTTGAGGTTCATCGACATGAAACCCTGCGAGCGCGCGGCGCCAGTAGACGGATCCCCGACTTCCGTCTACCTCCCGCACTGCACAGCACAGCAAGGCTTCCCCTTTACGCAGTAGCGCGCCTTCCTGCTCGTCCCATCGTCAACGACGGCTCCGTCCTGACGCAATTCGCTTTTTCCAAGCGATCCGCGAAAGGAGAATGCTGGCATCACCTGGTCGGTAGTGGGGATTGGCGCCTAGCGCCCACCGCTTCCGCGTCCTCGCAGCGATCCTTATGTGCAACCGATTGAGTGAATGAATTAGTGAAGGAAATCCCGTCCCAGAGATCGTGTTTGGGTCTCACAGCTACTGGCGGAGAACTGAGGTGTGCGCCTAGCGCCAAGGGCGTGAGCCCAGTGACTGCATCTCATCCTTTCTCCTCACGAGAACCACCCGGGGAAAAAGGACGTCGCGGCCAACGAAACAACAGTAAAATCCTCCGCACAGGTCTAAAAGGGTGCTGTATCGTTGTCCTGTAGAGCACTGCCCGGGCTCTCTTCCGGCATAATCAACCCTGATCCATGTTCTGTAGCAGTTGCTGACGCTGGTGCCCCGGCTGTGAAGCAGATTCAGTGGTTGACACTTAATCAATCGGATCGCTCACCTGCCGCCCATCTCGTTGCAAAAGAAAAGAAAAAATGGTTGATCCTTGACGCGCATTCCCATCCACTCGGATAGGATCTGATCAAACCGACTGCGGCAGATGATATGGCGCGACTCGGTTGGTGATTTGTCCCGAATGTTGCAGCTCAACTACTGCTGAGGTTGTCTGGCAAGCACACTGGTGCGGTCCGGGGCCGGATCCGAATCTTGATGCGATTTGGCATCTCCGAAATGCGGAATTTGAGAAACTGAAAGATAGGCAGTTGTGCATACCGCGCCTATTCAATTGATGCAGTCCAAGGCCAACGGAAACTGACCGAAACGATAGGTGCCGTAACCGTTCCGGCCAAACGTCGATTCCGTTGTTGGGGTTCTCGGTTGGCTTTGTTGGAGAGGAGAGTTGGAGAAGCTGGCCAAATCACACCTCACTTGACGGAACGAGAATGCACCGGAATCTGTGTGCAGAAGTAGCGTCCGCATGTGGGAGTCCCCTGTTGCTTTTGCGAGACGGTGTTGTCGGTCGGTACATGCAGTCTCTCCATCGTGGTGGGCGGTCAACGTCGAAGGAACCATCAGGAGGGCAACTAGTTGCAAGCCGATCACAGATGGACTGCGAATAGAAGCAAGAGGCCGCGATGGCATCGTCATAATGCTATATCAAAGAACCAAATGTCAAGAAATCGGCAACCCGTAGAAGGTAGCCAAGGCAAATGCGGAGCCCCACAACTCGCATAGCCGACCCAACATGGCAATTGCTCAACCACAGCCGAATCGCGGAGGCCAAGGTGTGCTTCGGTCAGCTAAAATCGTCCTCCTCATTGGCTGAAGCGTCACGCGCTTGTCCGCTTTCGGAAACTTCCATCGATCCGAGATATGCCACCACGTGGTCGTCCGCAAAAAGGTGGGTCCTCTGTAACATCCGATGACGCACTTGTTAGTTGTGTCTTTTGTTTGTGGTTCATGGCAGCCAAAAAGCGTTGAGATGTGTGGAGGGAGCTCGGTGTGTGACCGAGCTCCCAGTTCTTGGACCTCGGGATGGGTGGACTCGCCAGCCAAAATGCGGAGGAGTTCCTTAGGCTTTTGAGGGGAACGTCCGGGGGTGAAGGGAAGAAATCTGGGGAAGTCTGCCAAGATCTCGCTGAACTGCCGAGTGGCCAACTTTGACCTTGTTCATGAACCATGGCCATGGGGAATGAGAATTGGCATGCGTCAGTTGAAGTCCTAGAATGCCATTTCCTGTATTACCATGATCACTCGATCCGGCAATTTCGCCACCCGGTGTTGCTTCAACGTCGAAACTTGAGTAGGGCTGAATGAAACAGAATCTCTAACACGTACCTGTTGCTCCAATGCCTCGGTTGCGCTCTCGAGCACACTAGCCTCAACCTCCCAGAGTGTTTCCGCTGCTCGGATACACTCCTCACTCACAAGTCCGGCCCGGCGCAACGGGTCCAGTTGATCATGGGAAATCTCGGAGGGGAGGTGCGTCAGCTGGGTAGACACCACCTCGTGCAGGACCGTCACCACTCGAAGCCTAAACACCTGGCAGAGGGGGTGTTGCTCGATGAGGGCTTCAAAGTCGTCCGCCCGTGCCGTCACGTCCTGGTCTTGCCAGAACAGCTTTAGCTCCCGCTCTCCATCCTTCCCCTGCAGCACCCTGAACTCGAGACCATCTTCCTCATTCAGACACATGAGGTAAGCAAACGGGCTGCGCCAGCTTAGTTTCCCGTCTGACCGAGACAACTTCAGCACAGGCGGTGCCTTGAAGATGTGGAGCTTGGCCTTTCCCAGCGGGTCATCGGGTAGGGCCTCCAGAGGCAGGGTCAGGTCGTGGACAGCCGAGTCTCGGTCAATGAACCCGTAGCTGAAGAGCATCTCTGCAGGAGACTTATCCCCATAGGAGATGGACACCTCTTCCCCGCCTGTCACCTCCACGCCTGGATGCAGCAGTAGCACAACATCATCCTTGTCGTCCTCCTCATAGTATGCAGTCGGATAATGTGAGTGGTTGGCCATGTCGAGACCAGGGACCATGGCGTCCCCAGCTCGGGGAAGTTCCAGACAACGGGAACGATACAGTGCATCGATCAAGATCCAATCTTGGATAGTGGCTGTCTCCTTCTCCCAAAAGAGCGAGTTCCAAAATGCCAGCCCCGAGGATTTTTCGCGGAGTTCATCAAACTCGCTGTTAAGTGCCGCAAGCTTAGCCTCGAGCGCAGCCTGGAGCAAATCGTTAGGGTCCTTTTGTCCAACCATGGGGAAATTCTCCGACAATCTTCATGTCCGCCATGAAATGATTGCGGTTCCGCAATCAAAGGGGCTAGGCGTCAACGCAAGTCTGGGGAAGCACTCACCTCTAGCGATGTGCCCTGCAGAAGAGCTCGCTCAACTTCCGACCACATTGTTGGTACGGGGACATGGCGAGGCAGAAACTTCAAGTACTCGGTCCACGGCGTCGAAGCAGGTCCCCGAGAGCCGGAGGGACCTTTGACAGAGAGAATGAGGTGCGTCAGGAGATACAATAGGATGTCCTTCCTCGTAGACTTGGCAGTGTCAGCAGTTGCCTACACCACCCGTAACCTCATGTCCATCCTGGGGAAAGGCTCGAGAAGTGCTGAAGGTGTTACCTGATGTCCTGCAACATCGAGAAGTTGACGGAAGTTTTGGTCGACCTTGGTGTACTCTTCAATGGCAGCTGCTGATAAGACCAAGTCGTGGGGAATGCGAAGCAGCTGTACTGGGTCGTGGTCGGTGTCTTTGCCCTCATCTTGACCTCCAATTGCGGTTTCAGTCCTAGCTCTTTCGCCGTCCTTTCCATCTCCAACCGATATATCATCTCCTTTCTCATTGGCGTTTGATGTCGTTTCCTTGGTTGGCTGTGCTGTCGTTGTCGTTGTCGTCTTCAAGTCCCTCGCAGCCACCAAACCAATTCCCTTCACATCCGTCTCCCTCAACTCGGCATTGGTGAAATCCACATCGTTAAGTCGCGCCCAGGCGGGAAAAGACGCAATTGATAGTGGCTGGCTCGATGCCATGGCCAGAAGCAGAGCAAAAAAAAGAGAGGCTCAAAAAGAATCAAGGCGGGAAAAACCTCTTAATAAAACATGCGCACCTTATCGTGGCTTCTTCCTTGCACCTTGGTTGAATGACTTGAATGGCCGAGCGGACAGGTACGTAGAGGAGAATGATGTCCGGCGGTTATGTCCCGCTTACGGCCGCCGGGCACGATATTCCGACCCACTTCAGCCTCTTTGGCCGAGCACCAAATTTGCGTCAAGAGGCCTTCCATTCGATGGCATCGCCGCCTCATGGCCCTGCTGCGTTGCCTATTACATACAAGCAATACCCGCACAAGCCTGTAACCTCGGGCAAGACAAGGGCGAGAACGCACTGGAAACACCTGCACAGCCGCAGGAACAGAAAACTCGCGCTGCCTTGGGCCTTTTCTTGGTCTTGGCCCTCCTCTAGCATTTGTCCTCGGCTTTGATCCCTCAAGCGCGCGCCGGACCAAGCCCGTTCGCCGCCGGCTGCCGTGTCTTGCATCTCGGAGACTCGGTCTTACGTCCCCTGCTTCTTACTTGAGCCTCGCTCGACTCGGACACCTGGTTCCCGATCCTCCCTCTCTCTCCTCTTCCGTCATGCCTCGCGATCCGCTTATCGGCCTCGTGGGAAAGCCCTCGGCTGGAAAGAGCTCGACGCTCAACAGCTTGACCGACGCCTCCTCTAAAGTTGGTTGGTACAAAGACCCTAGCCAAGCTGCCGCAGCTCGGCGCTGATCGCAACTTTTATATAGGCAACTTTCCGTATGTCTCCTTCATGAAGCCCGCGCCTTCTGTGTAAGCTGTTTCCTCTCTGGAAGCTGACCTTGGTCTTTAGATTCACTACTATTGACCCTCAGCGAGCGATTGGCTACCTCCAGATCGAATGCGCCTGCGCGCGGCACCACGTATCAGATAGATGCAAGCCCAACTACGGCGCATGCGTTGAAGGTCGACGCTCTGTGCCTATTGAGCTTCTCGATGTCGCCGGTCTCGTCCCCGGTGCCCACGAAGGCCGTGGCCTGGGCAACAAGTTCCTCGACGACCTGCGCCATGCCGATGCGCTGATCCACGTCGTTGACGCCTCCGGTACAGTTGATGCCGAGGGCAAGGAAACAAGAGGCTACGATCCCTCGGTAGATATTGCATGGCTGCGAAGCGAGATTGTGGCTTGGGTTCTCGGCAACCTCATGCAGCGGTGGGGTTCGATTCGACGAAGGCATCAAGCTATCAAGGCAACGGCGACAGAGACACTACAGGCCCAATTCTCTGGATACGGTGCGACGTCGACTATCGTGAACAGGGCGTTGGATCGCTGTGGAATCAAGGAGCCTCTGGAAGACTGGAGCGATGAGACGGTCGAACGTGTGGTCAACGCCTTCATCGATGAAAAGTTCCCGACGGTCATCGCACTCAACAAGATTGATCACCCAGACGCTGACAAGAACATCGCCAAGATCGCCAAGCAGCAAGATCCAAACACCATTGTGCTATGTTCGGCCATCTCAGAGATCTTCCTACGAAAGATGGCCAAGCAGGGCTATATCAAGTATGTCGAGGGCAGCGAGTTCATCGACACCAAGGAGGACCTGATTGAGCAGGGCGACCCCACCGGCGGTGGCCTCAAGGACCTAGACGAGAAGAACCGCAACCGCATCGAAAACCTCAAGGACATGGTTCTCTACCGATTTGGATCCACGGGTGTCGTTCAAGTCTTGTCAAAGGCTGCCGAGCTGCTTGGTCTAGTGCCCGTCTTCCCGGTCAGGAACACCACCACCTTCACATCTGGCGCCTCCGAGTCCAAGTTCGTCTTCCGAGACTGTGTTCTTGTCAAGAAAGGCAGCACTGTCGGCGACGTGGCACGCAAAATCATGGGGGATGCCCCCATTGCGTTTGTCGAAGGTGCTGGAAATATCCGAGTATCTGAAGACGATACTGTGGCTGTAGGGAAGAACGACGTAGGTCTATCTCGTTCCTAACCTTGCTGAGTTTCTGCTAACCATGTATAGATTCTATCATTCAAGGTTGGTAGGGCCTAAGTGTCTTACTTCGGCGCCACTGAGCCAACCATCTATCATGAGATCCGAGTTATAATGATGCATGTCCGTTCGAGGTTGTAGATATACGGGGAGGCGTTGGGATCGTTATTATTAGACTCGGACACGAAAAAGTCTGGTATAGAATTCGGAGGCTCGGTCTAGAAAAGCATTCAATCAAAACAGTTGCCTAAGGCAGACTCATGGGTAGTGATGTACAAGAAGTAGTCTGACTATAATACAGGCTGACAAAACCAACACCCAACCAAAGCGTAGCTACCACGCAATACATGTATTCCAGTTCCTCGCAAAGTTGGGCCAGGAACTGTGCTGTCAGAGGCTCTTGTTGACCCAATCCTTTCATAATCCATACATTCCTCCATACAGCCCTTTCATAGAGGTATCTTCAAAGACGGCTCTCTCGACTTGTACAAAATCGAACTACTCAAACTCACTCCTCGATTGGGAGGGGCCATGGCCGTTGTCTCTCTCCCCAAACAAGCTCCACGTTGTACTTGGCAGCCAGGCCACGGAGCTGGTCCAGTGCAATACCCTGCACTGTGGTCTGGTAAATCTTCCGCAGGTGCGTGACCTTCAAGATGGCCTCAATCACGGTGCAGAATTCGGGTCCCTCGTAGTGGGCAGAGTTGATCTCGATGACCTCAAGGTTGGGGAAGGTAGCTAGGAAGCTAGGCAGGGGCAGGTCGTCATCGTTCTTTGGATACGAACGGAATCTGAACTCAAAGATGCCCAGACACTTGATAGACTCGGCGCCGCGCAACCATTCATGTTTGCCGATGTATTCGACACTTATTGATCCTTGGGGTGTGCCAAAGGGCTCGAGCGGGAAGACCAAGTCGAGTGTGTGAAGCTTGTGAGCCGCGATAGCATCACTGAGGACCGCTTGGAGGTTCGAGGGCGGGATCAGCGCTCGGGCGAGTCGCAGAGAGTGCAGGTTTTTGTACTGGTTACCATAGTTGAACTCGTCACTGCCCACTGCCGCAGGTTGCTGGTTTAGCATGTTGGACAGCATCCTCAGACCAAGCGGCCCCTGCTCGTCGTACTTCCAGCGAAAGTCGAAGTCGACGTACTGCAATGTGTCTCCTTGTCGTATCGAAGCTAGCTTCTGGATGGTTTGTGCCGTTTCAGGATCATTGTCTGTCGAGCCATGCATTACAACCACGTTGAGATTTGGCCATAATTTGTCCAGCTCGGTGTCTTCAGGCTGATGCCCTGATAGTTGCACGTCGCCGAGCCAGAGTTGACGAATACGTGGTGACCCAGCTGCAATGGCCCACTGTGTATTGTTAGCCACGTCATCGTCATGACCACGGGAAAGCTTACGATTCCCAAACGAATAGGGTTGGGTTTATTCTGCTCTTCGATTCGCAGATATTGCAGGTTGGGTAGGCTTGGAAAGCCAAAGGTTGTAGTCGTCCCGACTTGCGGCAGGCCACGGAGGTGAAGGTTCTGTATGCTTTCAGAAGCCAGTGTCAACAGTGGCTCCAGGATGTGAGGTTTTCCAACGTGTAATTCGTCAAGGAAGACGCGGTCGAGTTTCTTGAAGAGTGTTTTCACCATCGGAATGTGCAGGTCCTCTTCAATACTGCCTCGCAGAACAAGGGACTCGAGGTTGTCTGACCCTTGTAGGAGAGTAATGAGCTTTTGTTGTGTGAGACGGAATCGCAACACGCTATCGATGACAATTTGCCGGGCATCCTTTCCTGAGTAGGAGATGAGTTTCTTAAGAGAAGCGTTACTGGGAGCATATCGGTGAGGAAACTGTTTTGTGAACAGCAGGGCCCTCCAGAACCGCTCGTTGCCCCGGCTTGTGAGATATTGCCGCCAGTCCTTTGAGACGCGGAGACACCTCACGATGGTAGCGAAGTCGAGATACTGAAAGATGCGCTGTACAATCTCCCTAGGGTTCCTTAGAGGATCCCGACGATAGTACCAAGAATGTAGCGGTTGTCTTGCAGAATGGAGCTTCTATGGTCCGGTTAGCAGTCGGTTTTTGCACGGTACTCTTGCAGTGGCATCCTACCTGGAACTTTGGAGATCCTGCGAGTTGATGTTTGTTTCCAACCTCGATGCCGGCAGTGTAGACGTGCCATGCGAATTCGTGTTTCTTCTGGAGGCGCGCGATCTTGCCCAGCCGTAGATATCCCTACCCGTGTCAATAACCAGCAAGGCCAAGATCATGGACTTCTTACATCTGGGAGACGAGGCGCCAGCTCAAGAATCCACTCAGCATCTCTCTGCGCTCGATCAAGCTGCTGAAGCGCCTCCCAGGTGGCTGCCCGATAGTCAAGCGCATGGATGTGGTGTTTGTTGTCGCACTTGTTGAACGTCTTGCCTATGGGGCACTTGCAGGTGTACATGGCCTCGTTGAATATGGAGCCGCCCTCCTGGGCCACCTTTTCGAAGTCCTTGCAGCTGCAGCGTTCCCTTCTCGTCTGACGGTTGCAAGGACACATCTTCATTGCCTGTGACATGGTCAGCAGCTACATCTAATTGTATGTAGTCGGCGTTCTCACTTTTGTAAACAGCGCGATGGCGAGGGTGAAGCGCTTGGCTCCATAGTGCTGGCGACCTGCAGCAATAGCTGCTTCTTGTGTTTTGGCTTGTCCAAGAGCCGTGGCGATTTCGCGTCGTAATCCGGGATCCGAAGCCATGCCAAGCTAATTGAGGCTGCCAGCTGAGTTGTAGAAGTATCAAGGTCTCATTGAAGGAGGAACCAGATATGCGATTGCAGCTCTTGGCGAAGTGGCCGAATGGATCCAAGGACCAGGTCTACTTCTTGTCAACTCAAGTCCCTAAGCTCTTTATAAATATTGTATATCTCAGGTGCCCAAGTGGCGAGGTTGGGCCATGAAATGTCCGAGCAATGATATTTCCAAGACAAGGAGCGAGGTCGTTGCCATTGGAAGCTCTAGGGTTGTCTCACCTGGAGATGGGCCAAGGATAGCTTGACTTGGAACGGCGCGATCGGCGTGCGTGCCACGAGGGGGGAAGCGCTAGAATGGCCCGCGTCGCGCGTGGCTGTCACTTTTGCTATTTCCTTCCTTGGATGATGGCGCTGACTCTTTACACGGGGTGATGATAATAGAAGAGTTGATCTCCTTATTGAGCTTGTCTTTCGCGTGTGTAAATCGATGAAGTCAAAGTGCAGCAGTTAGCTCAGCAACGCGCCGCAGCTATCGAGTGGCCCCGCTTTTCTTCCCGCCCATCTACCCTACACTAATGACCATGAACACCAGTTCGACCTCCAAATACCCTCCCGCAGTGACACCACGTTTTTCAGGCTTTCTTGCGTATTTGCTTTTGTTGCTTCCGAACCAGCCATCCCGATGTTGATGCCCAAGGTGACATTAAAAGTGTTGATAATCGTTCACTAAGACAATGCCAGGCATGATCAGCAAGCCTCAACCCCACCCTGAATAATACTATCACACTCTTCACAACCGCACCCGGACGTAAGAAGACTTAAGATACTAGAATATCAATTTATTGGCAAAGAGTACTCATATAATTAGCAAATCATGCGCTAAATAAGAGATAAAAATAAGGAACAATATCATAAATCTTTGAGTATTTTATTTATTTATTTATCTCATGTTTTTCTGCGAACGCGTGAACCGTTAGAGCCTTATCCCGCGGTCTCGTATTCGAGCTCTAGATGATCCCAAGCCACTGACTTATAGCATATCATCCCTTGGATCGTGGTCTGCCCACGTTTCTTTCCACTGCCTTTCGAGAAGACGTGTTGCCCCCACTCTCTCCAACCGCGCTTCATCCCACATCACACATCCCCGACGTCGGATCTCATCTGGGATATAGTCTCCATACAGCTTGCCATAGGACTCGTTCCATAGCATCGTTCATGTTAATGGAGGACACAACTCGTTGTCCCCTAGAAAAGGCATATGGTCTGGTCGCTTTGGGTTATCGTCGCGCGACGCAGCATCCTCCTTATGCCGCCTTCTCTGAGCAGCCTTGCTTAGAATTGCGTCTGCAAGAAATGATCCCCCAAACCAAACAACAGAGCTCCTAATAATGACTGAAATACATTCATAATCCATGGTCAAGATAGCGTGAAGGATGGGAAGGCCTTGTGAGATAGTGCTCTTCAAGAGGGTAGTCCTAATTGCTGAAGTACAGTAAGATATTAGCAGGATATCTCCTTAGAGACAAAAGGCGGCGCCGACATACCGGTATTGCCTAGATCATAACCGTATCCTGGTGGATCTGATACCTTTCGTGGCCTTCTTTCTGCATCATATCCAGCGGTGCCTCGCCAAACAGCCTCGAATACGCGCTCGAACTGTTCACTGGCAAACGAGTAAATGCACACCATCTCTTCAATCTCCCATGGCTCAAGCAGACTGATGTAGTCGGTCAAGATACGCATGGTTTGCCCGTTCCTGCTTAAAGTAGACGATTCTGGAAAGTTTGCCATGGTGAACAGATTGCAACATAGTTGAAATCGGTAAAGTCCTCTGATCAATCGACCCTGTTCGATCTGGCTTAGTGGTTCTTGATCGATAATCCCGTTTGTCTCCTCGGCTAGGGCCTCCAGGGCATGTGGAATGTAGAGCTGCATGGTGGGGTCGACAGTAGAATAATGAAACGCGGCGATCCCGACGGCTAGGTTCTCAGTGATACTCTTCCTGAGGATCGAGTAGGAACCGGATGCTTGCTGATGCATGTAGGCCTGACGAAAGTTGGAGATAGTTTCGTCATTCGTAATACTGGGAAACTTGGACGACCTGGCAGTTTGGTAGACCCAGTACGCATCCAGGACAGTTTTCCCAAGAGTCCTTTCCAGATACAGGGAGAGGATAGAGCGACGCCCCAGAACATACTGGCGGTAAAAGACTGGGGAAGCGTGGACCATGTTGCGTAGAGAGGAGAGGTCGAGAGCAGTGAGGAGTTCATGCCGTACCTCTGGTGGCAGACCTTCAACTAGGGCATCGGACGTGGGTATAGAGCGTTTTGTTTCCATGTCGAGATCGGCAGCTAGAAACCGGAGGAGTCGCCAATCTTTCGTGGCTGGGAGAAGTTATCCCGAAAAGCAACGAGGAAACTTGGAGGAAACTGAATGATTGCGGGGAGAGAGGCAGCCATGTCACACAAGCCGGAGAAGGGACAGTTGCCAATATCCTATTGCACAAATGGTGACACAGCCGGATTGGATTCATGCCCAACACGCCACCCACTCGCCCGGATGGAGATCGTAGCCAAGACAAGAGGGACTGCAACTCTTTTCATGTTAATCAACCTCTATTCTCTTTTCCGTAGACTGATAGTTGCGGCCATGAAGCCTCTGACGCCGTTACTGAGCCAGCATTCTTCGCCGTCTGTGAGTGACTTGACATTTATAGCTTGCTCAACCGCCAATCCTCTGCTTGCGATGTCAATGCCAAGTCTTCAGCTGGCTGGGAGAAACATACCTCTCTAATGCCCAACGTCTCGAGGTTCCATCTTGACCACCACTTCCTTCGTCCCGACTGAACTTGGTCGAGATTGGAGGTGTAACCCAACGACCATCCCTCCAGAAGTAAGGAGTAGTTCTAGTCCCTTCCATCACGGACTCATCATCTTGATTAATGATGAGTACTTCTGCGAGATCTGTTGGAGAAACACCAGCCCTTTGACTAGCAGCGTCGTACATGACCCTTTTCGTCGTCTTGAAGTGGGTATACTCGGATCTCAAGGTTGCGGCCTGATCTACGAGGAGAGTATAGTTGGGGGATTTTGTCGGTTCGTTTGCCAACGAAGCTGATGAAGGAACGGGCAGCCGACTTGGCAACAAGTTTTCCAAGGGTGTCTCGGGAACGTTGAACTTCTCGACCCTGATGTCCCCTTCACGAGACACCACAACTCTCAGTCGCAGAGGTGTTCCCGGAGAAGACCCAACAACCTCTCCTATCAGTTCGGCAAGAGCTTGAAGTCCATTGACACCTGACAATCGATCAATTACTGGTTGCCAGTTCCAATGTGTTGCTGCCCTGAGTAGACGATCACGGTGAAAGTCGAGCATGTAGAGTGGTGACTCATTTTCAAAGTTCCAGCCTTTGCCACTGAGCCCATGTTTTTGGAGCTTTGGATCGTACCTCATTGAGGTGAATAGGGAAAATTCCTCACTCATTTTGTCAATGACTTGCTCGAGAGATGGTTTCAAAGATAGATGATCGTTGTTCGTCGAGGTGGGGTTGATGCGGTTCAGTTACCATTAGTCAGGTACTCGGAAGTTTAGCGACGGAACTCAACCTCCAGTCTGGTAAGAGGTGGGGGACATGTATCTGGGCTCTGAAAACTCGTAACCTGCTAAACTGGGCAGACCACTCCAAGATTGGCCATCTAACTGAAACATACAGTATGTACTGACACCTATGTATAGATAATCCATCTTGCAAATGACAAAAGTCCGAGGGTTCTGTGCCCTAGACACCAATTGACTATCCGTACGGCACACCCCTCTCTATGACGATGACGCTATTGAAGTTCTGGCAGCTATATCGAATTGGCATTGGCCAAATTCCATCCTCTACATGGACTAGATCAGTCGCTACTTGCTCAACTAGCTGATTGGATCGCAATTGCTCGGATCGGCTCTAGACCAGTGCGGCGGCATCATGTATCTTATCGTGTCAAAACCCCCCGCAACAAGTCACCTCATTATTGACGTAAATCGCCAGACCGCTTGAAGCCGGCGGTAGGGGCCGCAAACAGACGATTCAATCTCTTGGCCGTCTCAAGAACCCATGTCGGCTGAGCCGAGAAGGAACAAGGTCCGTGTGTATAAGACGTATGGTGTTTATGTTCTGACTTGGTGGGATGTTCTGGTAAAGCCGGCGTCATCCGAGTGCCTCAGGCATACGTCAGTCAATCCATCATTCAGCACCTGTTGGAACTAACCGGAAAAACTTTCAGTGGGCCCCGGCCCGCAGTCTTGCTGGAGCCAGCGCCAAATTTCAAAGACGGCCGTCAGCTTTTTTTGCGCGTGCTCCAGCTCGCCGTAGCTACCACTCCATTGCAGGTATTACCGCGCCCATACATCATCGGCTTCCCGACTGCTTCTACCGCATCGACGGCCTCGATTTCATCCTCACATCCCGCCGGTCCCCTTAATCGTCCATAGGCCTCGTCATGTCGGCTCCGACTCCGTCAATGCCTCCGGGCAACCCCACGGCTATCCCTGTCGACCCTTCCTCTGGAGTCTGGGACCGGATAACAAACTGGGTCTCAGAGAACAAGGCCGTTGCCTACACCATTGCCGGTGTCTCCGTCGTTGTTACGGGCGCCGGCATCGTCTACTACCTCTCTGATGTATGTCTTGTCAACCCCGCTTCGACATTGCTGCTACTGCTGCTCCCTCCCACTAGTTGGTGCGGGCAGGCTGGTTGTGGCAATCGAACCATTTCCTCGTCATGATGAACCTCAAACTGATGTCCCGCCCCAATCTCTAGTCCTCCAAAGATACATCCCCCAAGCTCAGCAAGAAGGAGAGGAGAAAGCGCAAGGAGGCTGAGCGCAAGGCTGCTGAGACAAAAGAGACCCCCTCCACCGGTGCATCTCAACCCAAGCCCGTGACTGCCGAGAGCGAGCCGGAGCTGCCCGAGATCGATGAGGAGACAGTCGCTACTCTCACCCAGCAGCAGCGTGATGAGTATGCCGCAAAGCTGAAGCAGGCCGGTAACAAGGCCTACGGCGACAAGGCCTATAACAAGGCCATTGACCTCTACTCCAAGGCCATTCTCTGCAAGGCCGATCCCGTCTTCTACTCCAACCGAGCCGCCTGCCATAGCGCCATGAGCGAATGGGACCAGGTCATTGAGGATACCACCGCCGCCATCAGCATGGACCCCGAGTACGTCAAGGCCATCAACCGCCGCGCCACCGCCTACGAGCATCAGAAGAAGTACTCCGAGGCCCTGCTCGACTTCACTGCGTCATGCATCATCGACAACTTCAAGAGCGAGTCTACCGCCCAGGCCGTCGAGAGGCTTCTCAAGACCTTTGCCGAGCAAAAGGCCAAGGAGATGATGGCCTCCCGACCACCCAAGCTGCCCAGCCCCATCTTTGTCGGCAACTACCTTCAGAGCTTCCGCCCCAAGCCCCGACCTGCCGGCCTTGAGGAGTCGGAGGAGCTGGACCCTGAAACCGGCAAGGGACAGATGCAGATTGGACTTGAGGCTCTAGAGAAGAAGACTGGCGATGGCTACGAGGAGGCGCGACAGGCGTTTGAGAAGGCTCTGGAACTTGGCGATCTTGGCGAGTATGAGGCGCTCGCCTACAACATGAGGGGTACTTTCCGCACTCTTCTCGGCAACCACGCCGATGCCACCAACGACTTCGACAAGAGCATCGAGCTTGACCCCACCATGACCCAGAGCTATATCAAGCGGGCGAGCATCAGCCTGGAGCTTGGCGAGCCCGATAAGGCCGAGGCCGAATTCGCCAAGGCCCTGGAGCAGGACAACAACGATCCCGACGTCTACTACCACCGTGCTCAGGCTCACTTCATCAAGGGCGATCTCGCCGATGCCCAGAAGGACTACCAGAAGTCAATTGATCTCGACAAGGATTTCATCTTCTCTCACATTCAGCTCGGTGTCACCCAGTACAAGATGGGCTCAATCGCATCCTCCATGGCTACGTTCCGACGATGCATTAAGAACTTCCCCAAGGTGCCCGATGTCTACAACTACTACGGCGAGCTGCTCCTCGACCAGGGCAACTTCTCGGAAGCCGTCGAGAAGTTCGACACTGCCATGGAGATGGAGAAGCAGACCAAGCCCATGTCGATGAACGTGCTGCCTCTCATCAACAAGGCCCTGGCTCTCTTCCAATGGAAGCAAGACTTTAAGGAGGCCGAGGCTCTCTGCCAGAAGGCTCTTATCAGTAAGTACCCCGAGCAATGTTGTTGAGTTGTTGTATACTAACTGTCATCTAGTCGACCCTGAGTGTGATATTGCCGTCGCCACTATGGCTCAGCTCCTCCTCCAGCAGAACAACGTGCCCGCTGCTCTCAAGTACTTTGAACGCGCCGCAGAGCTCGCCCGAACTGAGGGCGAGATCGTCAACGCCTTGTCATATGCTGAGGCGACCCGAACACAAGTCCAGGTCACCGAGAAGTACCCCAAGCTGGCAGCCAAGCTGGCGGGTGGTGGTCCCGGTGGACTCCGAATGGGCCCTCAATAACTGAACGTGATATAAATGACAAAAGATGGCCAGAACGGCGTGTATGTGTACGAAATTTGGGAGCAACGACGTGACCAAGAGGAAGGAAGGGAAGGGAAAGATCCATTGTCGAAACCGGACGGAATGCGGGACTGGCATGATATGCCCGCCGTTCCGTCTTCAGAGGGAGCTCGTCCGGCTGGGTGTGCTGCCCTCGTCGTCTCACAGGAAAGTGAGGCCCAAAGCTCTGGAGTTGGGACTGTAATGTGCACAATCGAACCCTACTGTACTGTATATAATAAGCACTTCTCTCATGTCTTGTTTCAGCATAACGGAATTGTGAGGACGGACGGACGGGAAGCGCAACAGGTACTCGGGAACATTTGGGCATGGTTTGGTGAACGGAGAGTTTAAAAAAAAATACAGTCGTTTCGTTATGCCTGCTGCCACTTGAGCCTTTACGGTCGATGTAGAGTGCGGCCGACAATGGCTTGGACATTATTATACCTACGTGGGAGCTCTTCCAAACCATGGATCTCATGCATCCAAGACTTTTCTGGATCACCTCCCTCAGATGAATAGATACATACAGCAACCCCATTGCCTCTCTCCCATCCCACTCTGTCCTCCATCATGCGAGTAGAACAAAAGGTATTCCTACAGGAGAAGCGAAAGGGTGTGAAAAAACAACCCCCGATCCAGTAAAACAACCAAGAATAAACCCTCCCAGCGAGAAGCATTTCGTGAAACCTCCTTTTCATAAAAAGAACTCTTTCTTGGTCCACATCCTCCGTCAAGCCCTCCGCGCCTTCAAACAAAAAAGAGGTCCCTAGCGCTCGGGCGCTTCGGGGAAAGTAAAAATTAAGTAAGTATCGGGGTGTGTGTGTGTGGTATACGGGATGAAATATGTCGTATACTCTGGTCTTGCGGGTCAAGAAACGACAAGACGAACAACGATCATGGAGATATCTATGAAGGAAGAAAACGGCGTAACAAGATAACAGCATATCATCATGGTGGTGGCGACGAAGGCGTCGCTGTTGAGGTCGAAGACGATGCCCACTTCCTCAGTTCTTGGCCACGCTGACACCGACACCAACACCGACGGCGATGGCGATGATGATGAGAAGGACGACGAGGGCGCACCACCACTTGAGCTTGCGGCGGCGGCGGGCGTGCTCGTTGGCGACCTTGACCTGCTCGTTACCCTTTTCGATGTTCTCAACCGTGTTAATAGCGTTGGTCTCGGCAGCTTGGATGACAGGCTCCTGCTGCTCGACGAGCGTGGCGAGCTCCTGGTACAGGATGGCAAGCTCGGAGAGAGTCTGCTCAATGCGCTGGAGCTCGCTGTGGCGGGCGCGGACGTTGCCAAGCACGGAGCTGGCATGTCCGGTGCGGTTCGTCCGCAGCTGTTTGAGGTTACACGTTAGCTCGGAGATCACGGCAGGGTGTGATTGTCAACACGGGGATTACTAACAGCAGTCTGGAAAACACCCTCGTTGCCCCAATCGGCCTCGGCGGCCTCGCGAACCTCCTCCTCGGAAGCATCGGGGTTTACGATGCGGTACTGACGGGCGATCTGGTCGCGGTAGCGCTGCTGGTAATCGCGCTCGATGCTCTGGTACTTGTCGAGCTCCGACTTGAAAAATGTCTTGAGGGACTGCAGCTGGGTGTTCTTTGTGGTGCGGGAGCTGTCGGTGGTCTTTGCTAGGTCGCGCTCGAGGCCCTTGATGCCGTCCTTGATGGCGGTGTTGCGGATCTGGGTCTGAGAGACATACTGCTCAAGCTGCTGGTTGGCGGTGCCGTCGGTGCTGCTGAGGGTGCGCTGGTGGAGCTGGCCGATGTAGTCGACGTCGTTGGTCAGGGCCTTGATCTCGTTGCGGAGGTTCTGAACGCGGTTGAGGAACTCCTGTTGTGAGAGGCTTGACGAGGCGGGAGGCTGCTGGTTGTAGTCCTGCATCTCATACTGATTGTCTCCCTGGACGGGCGCGTTTTGCGCATAAGGATTGGCCTGAAGCATCGCAACATTCGAGTCAGCAAATTGTGGTCTGTCGGTTGTCGGCGGGAAATGAAGCTGCGCTCGCTTCCATGTTAGGTCTGCTTACCTGACCATAGCCAGACTCCTCGGCCGGGCCCTGCTGATAGGGGTTCTGGTTGTACTGGCCGTAAGACATGGTGAACGGCGATGCTGGGTGGAAGTAGCAATGGCGCGGAGGGATGGATGATGATGGGAGGAGGAGGAGGAGGCTAAAAAGGCTGGGGGAGGGCGGGCCGTTGGTGGTGAGAGCAACGAGATGAGGCTACCGAGCTTCTTCTCTGGGGGCGCTGCCTTGGCTCGGACTGTGGATGGGAGGAAGGAATAGCGACCGGGGGGCCTGTTGCTGGGCGAAGGAGGAAGTGCTTATGACACCCAAGCCGAACGCCAGTGGTCAGTAAGTGGCGCGGCCCTTTTTTTTTTTTTTTATTCCTCTCCTTCAGCGGTTAGGTTGGCGGACGCAGGGTCGGACGACGGGG
This sequence comes from Fusarium sp. MBC 438, assembly GCA_030779245.1. Taxonomy (NCBI): domain Eukaryota; kingdom Fungi; phylum Ascomycota; class Sordariomycetes; order Hypocreales; family Nectriaceae; genus Fusarium; species Fusarium sp. MBC 438. Next base: position 19,940 of record JAPFTB010000284.1, read on the forward strand.
GCCGGGCGGACGTTTAGTGGATGGGCAGCGCTGGAGGGAATGGATGGTATGCGCTGAAACGTGACGTAGGGGCCCACGACCCAGGTTTTGGAGATGAAAGAGGAGAAACAAGGCCCGTAAAAGTAATTAAGTTGAGGGGAGGAGAGCTCGGTCCAAGAAACACGAGAGACGATCGCGTGAGATTGGGCAGGGGAGATTGGATTGTTTAAACAGGAATGGATGTTGCGAATGGAACAAAAACAAGACGAGAAATGGAAATAATGATGTTCGGAACTGAGCTGCTTATGACGGGACCCAGCCATGGATGGAGGCTTACGATGCTTTCCTTCCCTTCCCTTCTCCTTCGGCAGCCTCGGGTCCACTCCAAGAATCGTTAGCAGCTCGTCCTCAGCCCAGACGAAGAAAAAAAGCCCGTCAAAGGCTGCGTACGCAAGTGGCGGAAGAGAGTCGTCCGGTCTCCAAAAATAAGCACTGCCTGCCGATTTGCCTACCTGGGCAGGTCTATGGCGATGAATGAAGTCAAGGACTGGACGAACCCAGGGTCCATATTTTGTTCTGCTCAGCCCGCTTCTCTTCGCCATTCCATTCTAGTCGTCAGCGATTGAGGCTGTGACCGCTTTTTTCGGCCTGCGAGATGCGAACTGCTTCCCTTCTTCCCCAGCTTGAGCCCGGTTCCGAGGCCGACCTGTCAGAGTTGCAGCTAACTAGCCCACCCGGGCCCGTGTCCGTCGGACATCCAGCCCAGAATCTGGGTGTGGCTTGGCCGTTGATGAGACCGATTGGCAGTTGCCAAGACCGAGATGTCGATTCTACATGCACTCAATTCATCCATGGCGTAGTCCAGCCACAGATTCCATAGACGGTGCATCGTCTAACTAGTCGGCTTCTTTCACATCAGGCTGCGCTCAATGACTGGGTACCTATGTAGGTAGGTAGCAATGGAGAATATGCCTTATCATCTTTGTTATAGTCACCGTCATACACACACACATTCAAGTGCTGATGTTGGTCGTCATCAACCAATAGCCACTCTTCCCTCTTGTGAACCAATACAGCCATTTCGCCATAAAATGTTGATCGTCTGCTCAAAATCATCGCCTTAATGTCTAGCATTCTGCAACCAAGAACTCCAAACTCCCGATTTTTCCGTCCTAGGCCTCCTCCGCCACGTCACCGCCGCTGGTTGACATTCCACCATCTCATTTTCGACTGGAATGGTGCACACAGTTCGGATATCCCACGTGGAACCGAGTGTCTCGGATAACTTGTCGTATAGGTACGATGCCGGGCCCAGAATGGGCATGCAGCCTGCCTGTGGCCTGATCCAAGATGGTGGTTGACTTAGCTTGCTGCAATGTAGCAGCAGATTTGCAGGCATTGTTGATGTGGCTCGACCAGCTTAGAGATAATTCTTCTTCTTAGCCGTTCTTGTATATTGCGTGAGATGCCACTCAACATCGCCGTCCTTGTTTTCGAGAGTACCGCCCCGAATTTCAAACACTCTCATAGTCATCCGTGGTCCAACCTCGGCCAACTCGACGCTGTCGTAACCCGTCCTCACAAAGACATGGTGTCGAACTTCAATGCTGTCCTCAATGTTCTTGAATGTCACCACTCGGTTGCCGACCTTGTTCTTTGCTGTGATAGCTTCCCTTGGAGGGAAAATATGCTTAAGAATCTTGACAACCCGCTCTCCCAGGCGACTCGTGAAGCCATCAAAGATGAGATGAGGGTACGACTCGCTGACAGTTCCTCGCACACTGCCGGGAATATCGTGCCGCAAAACCACATTGTGTAAAGAAAACGAGATGGTAGGGCCGTGAGGGAAATGCGACAAGGTCATCGCAGTTGGAGTACCGCGATGCTCGTGGAGAAGAACAACATCGGAGAGGCCTGCAGACTGAGCGGATCGCACAAGGTCGGGCAAGATGAGGTTACCACGGTTGAGACGGACGGCCGTGGGGAGGAGAAGTCGGATCTCCTTCGCAAATGCTGCCAGTCTTGCAGAAGGGTCGCGGGAAGTCGTCACAAGCACGCGGGGGTCGACAATGCCTGAAAGCTGAGCATACTCGTCGTCGAGGTCAAGCTGCTCGTTCGTGGTGAGATCGGGCCGCGACTCATCGTACTGGTAGTCCTTGCGCAGAGACTTGTCGTTGGCAATGGTAGGATCCAATGGCTTTCCCGAGGCCAGCGAAGACCTCAACTTCGCTCGCTTTTCGCTGATCTCGGCGTCTCGAAGGAGGAGAGCTCGTCGGTAGAGGTAGTCGCGCCGTTGGCGCGCTTGCTTGCGCTTGAAGTCCAAGTATTAGCTGAGGATGGCTTAATAAACAAGCTTTCAATTACTCACAATCATGATGAAGAAACAATTAATGCCCACGGTGAGAAAGCTTTCTTCAAAGTTGGCGGTTGATATAAAATTTCCCGAGCGTCGCCGCGAAAAAGTTCCTTATCAGCCTTTCGGCCTGCCGCCGCTACTCGATAACAAAAGCGCCCTATCACGTGGGCGCAAAATGTCCCACCAAACTCCGCCGGCAAAGAGGATCCAACTGTTCACCCATCGATATAATTCTGGTTCACAAGAGAACAAATTTGTTGCCGAAACCTTGAGAAGTGCGCCTAACAAGGCTCTGTGCTACCCGGTCGTCTCGCTTGCCTCTGACTTTTCCTCCCGCATCCTGCCACGCTCTCGACCCGGCGCATTCTTCCTCGCGATGATGTGAGCCTTACCAGCGATCTGCAACCCCCAATCACTTTCACATCCCGACCCGAGTCGCCCCTGGGCCTCCATACGGGTCCCGTACCGAAAGAATAGAAGCTGTAGGTGAGTCGCGCTCGCTTTGGGGTGATTTTGAGGTGTTTTGGCGCTGCCCTCGTTCACTGCGTCACCGCCACCATTGCGCGGGGCACTTGTGTTGATTCTTTGGCCAAGGAAAACCCTACGAGCCGCCAACAACTTTACTACAACACCAACATGGAGGGCGCCTTTACCCATGTTGGGAATCATTTGATATCCGATTCCGCTGCCGCAATCAAGGCTGGAGCCGACGACCTGTCCGCGATCGACCCCGACGAGAGCTTGCTCTATGGCAAATATGGAGATCGAAGTGGCCGTCGCCGAGCCGATGATGACGACAATCAAACCGAGGCTTTCGAAGAAGACGACAACGATAGTCTGAACAGTGTTCCGATCGATGGCTTGACTGGACTCAAGCTCAAGGGCCCCGAGGAGGAGAAGGAGCTTCCGGCCCATGCCTGCGCGTAGGTTTTCCCGTCTGGATTTATCCCTGGGCCAGGCTGACATGGGCTTAGATACTGCGGAATTCATTCCCCAGGATGCGTCGTTAAGTGCCTCACCTGCAACAAGTGGTTCTGCAGTGCGAGAGGCAATGGTACTTCTACCCATATTGTGAACCATCTTGTTCGAGCTCGCCACAAGGAGGTTCAGCTACACCCCGAGTCGACACTGGGTGATACCGTGCTGGAGTGCTACAACTGTGGAACAAAGAACGCGTTCCTCCTGGGTTTCATTCCGGCCAAGTCTGATACTGTCGTCGTTTTGCTCTGCCGACAGCCATGTGCTGCCAACACATCGAACAAGGACATGAACTGGGATACCTCGCGATGGCAACCCCTCATCGAAGAACGCGCTTTCCTGCCATGGCTGGTGGCGACCCCTTCCGATTCCGAGCAGCTCCGAGCTCGCCATCTGACGCCGAATATGATTGCCAAGCTGGAGGAGATGTGGAAGATTGAGCCCAAGGCAACGGTGGTTGATCTTGAAAAGGCCTCTAGCATCGATGACGATCCTAACCCCGTCTTGCTGCAATACGACGATCCCTATCACTACCAGAATATCTTTGGTCCCCTGGTCAAGATGGAGTCCGACTACGACAAGAAGCTCAAGGAGGCGCAGTCCGAGGACGGCCTCATCGTTCGCTGGGACTATGGTCTGAACAACAAGCACCTTGTCAGCTTCAACCTGCACAAGATTGAGTCTGGCGATGTCAAGCTTGCTGTTGGTGATGAGATGCGACTCCGCTACAAGGGCGAGCTCCGATCCCCCTGGGAAGGTGTTGGCTACGTGATTAAGATCCCCAACAACCAGTCGGATGAGGTGACGCTCGAGTTGCGCAAGACCGGAAACGAGAAGTCGGTTCCTACTGATCTATCTCATAACTTCTCAGCCGACTATGTCTGGAAGGCCACTTCTTATGACCGCATGCAGCTGGCTATGAAGACGTTCGCTGTTGACGACATGAGCGTTTCTGGCTACATCTTCCACACATTGCTGGGCCACGAAGTTCAGTTGCAGCCTCTCAAGACAAGCCTGCCTAAGAAGTGGTCTGCCCCTGGCCTCCCTGATCTCAATCCTAGTCAGGTCAATGCCATCAAGACTGTGCTCCAGAAGCCACTGAGTCTGATTCAGGGTCCCCCAGGAACCGGCAAGACGGTCACTTCTGCCACCATCATCTACCACCTCGCCAAGATGAGCGGCAACCAGGTTCTGGTTTGTGCGCCATCCAACGTCGCTGTTGACCAGCTGTGCGAGCGAGTTCACCGTACCGGACTCAAGGTTGTTCGTCTTACTGCCAAGTCTCGCGAGGATGTCGAATCGTCTGTCAGCTTCCTCGCCCTTCACGAGCAAGTGCGCATGTCGGAGCACAACAGCGAGCTCGTCAAGCTCTCGCAGCTGAAGAACGAGTTGGGCGAACTGTCGAGCCAGGATGAGAAGAAGTACAAGCAGCTCACAAAGGTTGCAGAGCGTGACATCCTTAACAACGCTGATGTCGTTTGCTGCACCTGCGTGGGTGCCGGTGACCCTCGTCTTTCTAAGATGAAGTTCCGCAATGTCCTGATCGACGAGTCAACCCAGTCGGCTGAGCCTGAATGCATGATTCCCCTGGTTCTTGGATGCAAGCAAGTTGTCCTGGTCGGTGACCACAAGCAGCTTGGCCCAGTCATCATGAACAAGAAGGCAGCCAAGGCTGGACTTAACCAGTCTCTCTTCGAGCGATTGGTTAACCTGAAGCTCTCGCCCATCCGACTCAACATTCAGTACCGAATGCACCCTTGCCTGTCCGAGTTCCCGTCCAACATGTTCTACGAGGGTACTCTGCAAAATGGTGTTACTCACGAGAACCGGCTGCGAAAGGATGTGGACTTCCCTTGGCCCGTTGCGGAAATGCCCATGATGTTCTGGTCCAACCTGGGTCACGAGGAAATCTCGGCTTCTGGAACATCGTACCTCAACCGCACGGAAGCATCTAATGTTGAGAAGGCAGTCACCAGATTCTTCAAGGCCGGCGTGAAGCCCGCTGATATCGGTGTTATTACTCCGTACGAGGGCCAGCGAAGCTACATTGTGACTACCATGCAGAACTCGGGTACTTACAAGAAGGAATACTACAAGGAGGTTGAGGTCGCTTCAGTCGATGCTTTCCAGGGTCGTGAGAAGGACTTTATCGTTCTCTCTTGCGTTCGATCCAACGACAACCAGGGCATCGGTTTCTTGTCTGACCCTCGTCGTCTGAACGTGGCCTTGACCCGAGCCAAGTATGGTCTGGTTATTCTTGGAAACCCCAAGGTCCTATCCAAGCATGAGCTCTGGCACAACCTCCTGGTTCACTTCAAGGATCGCAAGTGCTTCGTTGAAGGCCCCCTGACCAACCTTCAGGCTTGCTTGCTGCAGTTCAGCCGCCCTAAGGTGAGCTACCGTCAGAAGAACCAGCAGCCCCAGTTTGGAGCTGGCAGCTATCCCAACGGACGGTTCAACCCGCCACCTGCCGCGGGCCGAGATTTCGACCTGGGCTCCATGGTGTCGTACATCCCTGACGATGTCTCGTCTGTTCACGGTTCTGCGTTTGGCGGCGCTTCACTTAACAGCGCGTTCCCTCCCATGTTCTCGAGCTTTACTCCCGATCAATGGCCCGGTTTGCCCGGTGTCGCTGCTCCTGGCCGGGGTGGAAAGGCCCGCAGCCGTGCTACGGAAAGCATTGCAGGCGAGAGCGTTGCCAACTCGGAGTTCACGGATGCAACCTCGAGCGTGATCGGCGGCAAGGGTGTTGGACAGGGCGGTGTTAGCCTCGGAGCAGGGCTCCACGATGTCGTGACGGGAATGCGGCCTGTTTCGTACAGCCAAAGCGATCGACTGAAGCAGTACGTCGAGAGCAGTGGACGTATGGTTCCAGGTAACGGTTATGGACGACGCTTCGACGACGACGAGAAGAGCATCAGCACTGCATTCCACAGCCAGATTGGCGGTGGCTACGACTGAAGAAGGACGTGAGGGCTACGAACAGATGATGACACCAATTTTGCATCTCACGGGCTCTGGTGCACGACCTGCCACCGCCGGATCACCAAGAGCGGTCGGCAAATCGTTGTGGTTCTTCAGAAAGAAGCCTTTTCCGTCAGGGGCTCCGGCCAGTCAAAGGCTCGACGCGGTCAGGCCGGCGTGAACGGCAGAGACCGTGTCGTGTCCGACTTTTGGACGCCGGCCGGCTCGACAGGCCAGGACAGAGACATGGAAATCGCGTTGCCAGCGGCTCGACCTACGACGACCACCATGGAGTCATAGCAGGCCCGGCAGGTGCAGATTGTCTTGATCTTTAAAGAATAGCGATAGCGGAGGAGCTGGAGTGAGGGGGGGAGAAGTGTGCAGGAGGTGCGAGTTGAGGAGAGCAGAGGGCAGGAGAGGGCAAGGATGGTCGAACAGGACGGCTTGATGTCAACCAACCGTCGATTGTGATGATGGAGGAGACGCCTCATAAACATGATGTGACGGCGAAATCCACGTCTCAAGACTTCCTGACCACCTGGTAGTCGAGTTATGCGGTGCTATTAGTACCAAGTTGAATTTTTAACCGACCGCAGTCACCCGTTTTCAAGATAGATAGACAATTAACTTGAGTCCTTCCTTTATATGTAGTGGTTGATCTCTGGTGAACTTGCTGGCGCGAGAATATAGGCTTGAGAGTAAGGATAATGCCTCATGTCGAACTAAGCTGCCATCACGCAAGAACAAATTGCCATTGAACCGAGTCTATTTGACACTAGACTCGAGAATGTTCAGCTCAGGTGTCATCCATGTTGGTTCATACGCTCCAAGTCAGGATGAGAACAAATGGCCAGAGAGCGCCAGGGCAAGCCACAACAGCCCCCACGTCCCGATCATTCAGGGGAAAGATGTTCCAAAAGGTGATAAGCCAGGATGAAGCTCCAATGAAAAGCCGGGCATCCCCAGGGCAGAAGCAGGCAAACTGGGCTGAGACACAGCCAGTCCATCCAAGAGGAAGAGGGGTTTTCTCTCGCTGTGCCAGGGGGTTGCAGCACTAGGGAATTCCCACATAGTGCTTATGATGCACTGTAGGCATGGAGCGTCAGGGGTCCAGGGGTCAGGGCCATGGGTTTTTTTTTTCTGGGGGATAACGCGTTTTAAATGGATCAGGCAAAGTTGCGCGTTCTTGTCTTGGGATGAAGCTTGGACGTGATCTACTAATTTCTACGTCACTCTTCATCGAAACCTCGTGGGCCCATCCATTTACGAAACACATTGGATCCAAGGACATGGAGGACAAGAATAGCTGGAAGCAGTAGATTCCTTGTCACTGTGCAAATGAGAGTATTCGGCTTGCAAGGTTCCATTTGGACAGAATAGCAACAAGTCCTAGCACACACACACACACACAGTCTTCTATTCTCACCCACCCCCTGAGGCTGCATATGTAATACTTGGGGACATTTCTTATCCGTCCATCCTCCCTTGGCTTTCTCTTGGCTTGTTCCTAACCCACATCCCTCTCCATCCCATCCCATCTTTCTCCCTCCTCTCACTTCTTCATTCGTGGCTTGTTGCGTGTCTCTCCTTCTCGCTCCTCCACAACCCGCGATTCTTCCAGGATCTGGTCTTTTCTCTTCTTCTTCACTCGCTACCATTCGGATCTTTTCCCTCTTTTTGGGTGCGCGTGATTCTTGTGTGCCTTGACTTCCGGTGCTTCCTTCTATCTCTTGAAAAGTTGAGACAGCGAATATTTCGTCACGTGCAATCAGTACAACGTCTTTCTTCCACTCAAGCAGTTTGAAACGGTCCAACCCGTAATGCGCCCATCATGTTCGGTCAACTCAAGGGTCTGAGCCGTCGCTACTTGATCCTCTTCATCTTCATCGCCGTTACATGGTTTCTCGTCCACAACTTCCGGCCCATCGAGCGTTACCGCACCGTCAGGATCGGAGTCTACAACTACCTCCCCAGCAGCTATGACTGGAGCAAGACCCAGGTTTTCCATCCCCCGGAGAATGTGACGGCGCCTCCCAATGCCACCGCCAAGATCCTGCCCCGGGTCCAGTTCGACCGCTCCAAGGCTGCCGATGACCACGAGACCCTCTCCAAGAAGGTGGCCATCAGGAAGGCCTTTGTCAAGAGCTGGGACACGTACAAGAAGCATGCCTGGGGATGGGATGAGCTTGCGCCCCTGTCCCTCAAGGGCAAGACCACATTTTCCGGCTGGGCCGCCCAGATCATTGATGCCCTCGACACCCTCTGGCTTCTCGACATGAAGGAGGAATTCCACGAGGCCGTCCAGGTTGTCGCCATGATCGACTGGGCTCACTGTCATGATGAGTACATCAACCTATTCGAGGTTGCCATCCGTCATCTTGGTGGCCTCCTCTCTGCGTACGAGCTCTCCGACGAGGCCGTCCTGCTTGGAAAGGCCATTGAGCTGGGCGAGATGCTTTACGCCACCTTCGATACACCTAACCGACTGCCCTCTCACTGGCTCTACTTCAAGGATGCCAAGAAGGGTACCCAAAAGGCCGATGAGAGCATGTCGGGTGCTGCAGGTGGTTCTATGAGTCTTGAGTTTACTCGTTTGACGCAGATCACTGGTAACCCCAAGTACTATGATGCTACCGAGCGTATCAAGCAGTTCTTCTACCGAAACCAGAGGAACACCAAGATCCCCGGCCTGTGGCCACATGTCATGAACTACCGGGATGAGAAGGTTGACGAGTCTCGTTTCACCCTAGGAGCTGGCGCGGATTCTCTCTACGAGTACCTGCCCAAGATGCACGCTCTTCTAGGGGGTCTAGACCCCGAATACGTTCAGATGACGACAAATGCTCTCGATACTGCGACCAAGCATCTGCTCTACCGACCACGAAACCCCCAGGACCTGAACATTTTGCTGGCGGGTAATGCTGTGGCAGGTGAGAGGGGCGAATCTGAGCTCACCGCTGAGATGCAGCATCTGACATGCTTTGTCGGCGGTACTTATGCTCTTGCTGGCAAGCTCCTCTCCCGCACCGACTTTGTGGACCTTGGTGTGCGCCTGACAAACGGTTGTATCTGGGCGTATAATGCCTTTGCTACTGGCATCATGCCCGAGATTGCTCAGCTCGAGCCTTGTGAGACCATTGATGGCAAGTGTCTCTGGGCGGACAAGCCCGTCGAGAAGAAGGATAAGCTCCCTGAGGGTTTTGTCCGGGTGCGAGACGCGCAATACAGGCTCCGACCTGAAGCCATTGAGAGTGTCTTTTACATGTGGCGTATCACTGGCGATAATGTCTGGCGGGAAGCTGCATGGCGGATGTGGCAGGCGATTACCGATGCCACGGAGACGGCAGACGCTTTCGCTGTGATAAGCGACGTTAACGATAGAAAGTCAGAAAAGCAGGACTCTATGGAGGTGAGTTTGAGTCATCACTTGACAAAGAGAATGAAGCTGACTCTTGACAGACATTCTGGTTGTCCGAGACAATCAAGTATTTCTACCTCATCTTTGAGGACTCTGAGGTCCTGAGCCTAGACGAATGGGTCTTCAACACCGAGGCGCACCCCTTCAAGCGGCCCAAGGGCCAGGACCCGTACGAGGTCGAGACCAAGAAGGGCAAGTCGTGGTGGAGTTTTGGCGGATAGACGCGGGTTTCTGGATCTGGGGATTGACTTTTTGGGCCTGGTTGAGATTCTGGGATAATGATGGGTAACTAACGTGCGTACGGCAAGAAGAAGGCAATCTTCTAGGGATAATGAAGGGGTAAAATAATGATTTTGAGTACATGTTTAAATCCACAAGACTTGGTGTTCTTGGGCGATGAGACTACTCATGATGGTGTCGTACGATGAGTGAGGTCCCCGCGTCAAGGGTCCAAGCTGAGATTCAGGCAAGATTTGAACTTTTATCAAGAGGCATTTCAACGTGCCCATGAAAGTCCAATCCTTCTAAAAAGGAATCTATAATACAATCCCATCTGACAACTAATGTCATTGACTCTTATCGCCTCCATCGTGACCCCCAATGGCTCACCACGCATCCCGCTACAAGCATGACCCCGCCGGACGCATACAACGCCTTAGATTACATCACCACCAACAAAAAAAGATCCCCTTCCCACCACTTACACATACATTCCCGCTTCCACCCGATTACTTCCCACCTTGTTCCTCTTCTTTTCTCTTTCCCCCCGTCGTGATGAGGCATGCAGCTGCGTCCAACTTCCCTCCATAGGCTACGCCCGTCGCCGCCGTGCTTCGCCGCCGCGTCCCGGTGGACCCTCCTCCGGTGTCGGGCCGGATACCAGCTGCAGCAGCAACAAAGAGGTCGTCATGATGAGGTTGGGCGCAAGAATCATTATGAGCGGCTGAATGTGCGGCACGACGCGACGCCTGCCGAGATTAAAAAGTATGTTCTTGTTTAACACAACAAGAGACTGGTCTTACAGATAACTTCTCAGATCGTTCTACTCCCTCTCCAAGACTCACCATCCGGACGCCAATCCCACCGATCCGAACGCTTCACACACCTTCTCCCTCCTCTCCGAGTCCTACACCGTCCTCTCCGATACGACCCGTCGAGCCGCCTACGACCGCGACGTCCTCCGCGTGCACCACGGTCACCATCATGCTCACGGGCATCACAACCCCCGAGCCTCGTACCACTCCACGAACCCGGCCGGCGGCCGCTCGCCGTCGGGTCTGAGTCGCCGGAGAGGAACATTCCGTGGTCCCCCACCTAGCTTCTATCGTAGCGGAGGGTGGGGGAACCAGGAGGAGAAACGGCGCAAGGCGCATGAGGAGTCGACTGGTTTTGGCGGAGGTGGTGGTGCGCCTCATGAACACGGCGGCGCATCATCCTCAACACAGCATCACCAAAGTCCATGGGGAAACCCTTTCAGTCATCAGCAATCCTCTCACGGTGGTATGGGACCTGGTGATGATCCATTCGGACATCAGGAGGAGGTGCCGCACTTTGACAAGGCGGGCCATACACGGACGCACCGACGGGAGGACCAGCGGCGCAAGGAGAGGCAGAGGCGGGCCGTAGGCGATGATGATATCGAGTTTGAGCCGCAGACGAGTATCACGGGGCACTTTTTTATTATCTCTGGTATCCTAGCCGCTACGATATTGGCACCGCTCATATACATCCAGTTGATGAGTGTGGGGCGGCGGAAAAAGAACGGGGATCACTAGACCCAGGGTTCAAAGAAGTGGGATATCTGTGTTATAGGGAAGGGCATGGTACATAGAGCAAGCATGGGACAAGTAGTATATTTGTTCACGGAGTTTAACGGCAGTGGAGAAGTTATTAGAGGTAGCATGACCACTGAGCACGGCAGGCAATGAATGATTCCAGCAGGCGTATGCCGCAATTGAATTGAAAAAAGACATTATTCTTCATGTTTTTTTTTATTTTGAGATAATCTACATCCATGAGACCACCGCAATGCAAGCCTGTAAGATACAATAGCTGTGGAGAGTGGGACAACTCTCGAGAGGATGGATCTAGCGAGTGGGCGGTGCTAGTAGAGTCCAGCGAGCAGGGGGAGTATTTTAACCCTCGAAGGTGAAGCTGGCACCGAGCTACAGAACTAGTTAGTCTTCTGGTGAAGCCATATCGCCATGTGTAGAATCTCACCTTGTGGGTAGCCTGGTCGAGCTTCTGGGTGTCGAAGGAGCCACCGAGACCCAGGGTAACACCCTCGCGGAGGAGGACGTTGTAGGCAAGGGCAGCAATACCCCGGTCGTTGATCTTGACCTGTGTAGCAATGCGCGTTAGTCCAGATTCTCCCCAATTTCATCAGCCTGCGTATACGAACCTTGGCGAAGGAGACGGGGTCGATGCGGTACTTGCTGGCAACCTCGAGGCCGACAGTGTTGCCGGTCTTGGAGTTCCAGGTAGCCTTGGCACCGGCCTCAACCTGGGAGTTGACCTTGTGGTAGTAAGAGGCGGCGAAGACGCTCAGGTTGTCAGAAGCAGTGATGGCAGCGCTGTACTGGGGAGCAGCGTAGCCGACGGCGGCGCTGTAGGCAGTCAGGGCAGCCTTGTTGGCATCGTAGCCAGCGCTGGCACCGGCGAGGAAACCCTCGTGGCCGACAACGGCATCGACGTTAGCAACGGGGCCCTTGAGGAGGTCGAAGAAGGCACGGCCGTGGAAGCCGGGCTGCTTGAAGTGAAGGTTGAACTTAGCACCCTTGGCAGCAGTAGCGGGGAGGAAGTTGAAGAGACCCTCGAGCTTGAGGCCCTTGGCGAGGGAGTCGGAGACCTCGATCTTGGTGTCGAGGGCGTTGGCGGTGTTCCAGGTCTGGGTGAGGGTCAGGCCTGCGTGCGAGTAGAACATTAGCAGCTGAGCATAGCCGGGTTGGAGCAGCGTCGAGAATCCGATCGGCCAGCCTGTTGCCGGCCCAAGGATTCGCGAGAGGCTGAGGGTGGGAAGATTTGATTTTCTGCGCGGGGGTTTGCGCTTGAATATGGGCGGTGGTGACGGAGACGGAGATGGTGACAAAGAAGACGACGATGAAAGAGATGACGGTGTCGTACCGGTAGGCTTGTCGGTGTATTTTCCCTCAATCTATAAGAGCCCAATGGGCCAGGTCAGTCATCTGTATCCAAAGAACGCGGCATTGGGCGTTGCCGAGGCTGGTAGATCTCGCGGGGGAGCTCGAGAGACGCGAGGCGTAGACGGCTGAGAGAGGCGCGGTTGCCCGAGCACCAGCCTCCGAACCCCCGAGAGAGATGCCATTGAGGTCGGGGTCGGGTTCGCAAAGGTTGTATACTAACAGCAGCAGAGGTGGCCTTCTCGTGGCTAGACTTGCCAGTGACCTTGAAGGCAACGCCGTTGGGGGCGGTATCCTTGAACTCGAAGGTGGTGGCCGAGAGGTGGTAGAAGTCCTTGTTGAGGAGCTACAAAACGGCGCAAAAAAAGAGGCGCAACGGTTAGCAGAGCTTCTCGAGGGGTAAAAAAAAAACAAGCTTTGGAGCAATTGACGATCATAGCTATATCCTTCTCTCCCAATTTCGCTCCCGTTCGGCGCATTGCCGGAGAGACAAGAATGGACGAAGCTGGAACAAGCTCAAACCAAAACAGAGCAAATAGCAACACCAGGGGAGGGGAGATAGAGCAAATCATACATCGTTGGCCGGCTTGGCAATGTCGGAGAAGGCGGGGACAGACATGATTGCGGTGGTTTGTCTTTTTCTTTTCAACGGGGAGAGAAGAGCAAGGATGAGATTATGTTCGAGAGAGGATGAAGATGAAGATGGGAGATGGAGGAGGAGGAGAATGAGCAAGCGGATGGGGCCTCACGGGAGATGATGAGAGGAGCCGGGATGGAAAATGTTTGGGGGGGGGAGGAGGGGGGGAAACCCAATTGACACAGGGGTCTGTATGCGCACCGGGCTTTTCGTTGGGGGGCCACGGCATAGGGCCAGCAAGGCTCCACTGTGATGGAAGCTGAGCGCTGGCGGCCCTAGGGGAAGAGGGGCCCTGAAGCTGGCTGCCGTGGCCAGCCCTGTGCGGCGGGATTGGCACCCACCCGAGCCCTGGAAACCTCCAGGGTCCATGGATCGGCTGATGTCGGGCAAGCAACCGCTGGACGAGACGGCGTCTGGGGACCTGGCACCGGGTGTCCAATGTCCAGTGTCAGTCTGTCTCGTCACCAGGTGACGAGACAGACTGACACT
>JAPFTB010000285.1:0-64497 GCA_030779245.1 Fusarium sp. MBC 438
GGGCGGAGGGGGCAGACGGAGGTCCTTGAGCTTGAATCGCGCAAACCCCTGGATTGAACACGGGCTGGTACCGGCGCGGGAGTTGGAATCGGATCGGGGAGGTGAGAGCGCCGCCGTTCTGGTAGTCCTCGGGGCTCGGAGATGACACGGCGAGTGTCTACCCACCAATCTATTCCTAGACCCAGACCAGACCTCTTGGGCAATCTTAGGCCAGCCACCATTGTGACAGTTGCGGCTCTAGTTGTCAATTGTCGCATGTTTGTCAACACAGATAGGCACCTGGCTATATGCGAGCCATTCAGAGCAATCCGGGGGGCATATCTTGGGAGAGGATCATGAGATTGACTCACATCCAACCGCAGGTCAAGTTCGGGCCTCAAAATATGCCGGCCCGGGTGGAATTGAAAGGTAACGACCAAGATGGAAGTTGGCCGAATGCCAACGTCTGTCTCTCGCTTCGAGTTTTTCGTACCAGCCTCGCCTTGCAGTCAGCTTTACTTCGCTTCGTTGACACTCCAAGCAGAGGGACGCCACAGCCCAGGTTTCTCCAAGCTTTCGCCCCTTCTGCATTGAGCAGAATCCTGGGGTGAACCATCTCGTCCAGCGTCGGCCCTCTTCTTTCAATGCAGCCAAGCCCTCAGGCTACGTGGTCTAGGCCTCGACAGGCGGAGAACCTCAGTCTTCAGCCGCACAGATGTATCTGCTTCGATGAATGAAATCATTGCGGGGTTGCAGATGCCGTTGGACAACAGCGACTACACGGAAACTCGGCGTCTACCATTATATCGGGTCTTCTCGGTTGGTCTCGATCAAGTCGTGTGCAGCATCTTATTTCCCTCGACAGTGCCACGGCAGGCAGACGGCGTGCATGCTTTTTGCGCGTATGAGTGTATCTGGAACGTAAGGCAGAATCCTCGATAGACTGCTGCTGCAAGGCGATCCTCTCTGGTCGAGATACCTTGGATCAAGGCCCAACCAGACCTCTCGACGGTCCAACCTCCCCCACGATCGTCCACCGAGACCATTTTGAGAAGCCAAGCACTTGCAAGGCATTGGGGGTCTTCGACAAGCTTTTCAACACGTGTCATGATATGTCGGATTCAACCACCATCACCACCCATGGCCCTTGGGTGACAATCTCTGTCGAGGGGGACTCGATCAGCGCAGGACACACAACGCGGCGGAAATGTCCACCCCCGTCGGAGGCTGCGTCGAGAGCGGAAAGCCCAGCGGCCCCACGTTCTCTCCGCCAAGCGGCGTGTGTGAGGATCGCGAGGACAGCACTGCAGGGATGAGGGACAAAACCCCAGCAGCGGAGGGGCGGCGGAGCCACTCGCAACACTTCGTAACAAGACCGAGAACGAAGCGGGGCACGTGCCCTCCGCTGACACCCTCGGAGCGGAGATGTCAGAGGCAGAGGAGAAGCGACCAGGATCTGTTGGGGAGGGGTCTGGGGGAAAGAAACTTGTTGGTTGGAGTCAGGGAAGAGGAAGAGACAGACAGACGAGGATGACAAAAGAGAAGCAATCCCGGGAAAGGCGATGTCACCACGCAGGTGCACCCACAGACCGGCAGTTCACATTATTTGCCTCGTTCCCGCCAAGAGCACATGGGCTTTGTCTTGTCGGGGGTTGAAGAAGCATTTGACAAGGCCTTGGCTTGAGCTTGATGAAGGAACAAGAGACATTGACAGCGGTGGTGGCACAATGACTGGCATTGCTGGGACAGACAGAGAGAACCGGTCAGTCGGCGCTCGCCGGGGACGGACCATCAGCACCGATTCTATCACCGAGTGCGGACGAAAAGGGACGTTGCCAAGGACGCCTTTTTTCAAGGCCAGGCCAATTGGCACGTTTGTCATTGAGGCCGACGACGTTCTCTGCAGCATTCTCGATAGTCGAGTATGCAGCAACCACCGTCTTTGACGCCTGGGTAAACGTGTCGAAGCTGAGTTAGCCAATGCCCGTCCCGTGTCTGAATCATGATAACCTCGGATCGTGAGAATGCCCAGAAAGTTGGCTTGCCCGGATAGAAGGGACGGAAGGCAAAAAACGCAGGGGGGGAAGCCAAGCATTGAAGGCAGCAGCAGTAGCAGCAAAGCCAAGAAGGACAAGACGCACGCTCGTTCCCCCTCAAGAAGGCTTGACGATATGAAGGGATGTTGTGCAGGCGAATGGCAAAAAAAAAAAAACGCCCAGCGAGTGCCAAGAGAAAACAAGAAGGAGGGGGATAAAGGCAGATGCCCAGCCTTTTGTCGAAATGGCCCCCCCGCGCAGGAATCCTTGCCTGTCCCATCCAGAATGGTCAAGTTGCAGGATAGAGGCTGATGAGTGGTCAATTGAGTTTCGGTCCAGGTCCATCAAAAGCTGCTTGTTTCTTTTGGCGCTGTTTGTTAATAATGCCTCTTTCCACTAGATGAGACAAGATTGTGTATAACCGACGGGCTTGGTATTAACCTAATATTAGCCTCAACTGTTCATCTCTCGCCAATAACGACTCGTCGATAACTATTGCGCAAGATAACACGCACGAGACCATATCAAGAAAAACAGCCTCTCTTTTTTGCCACTTTGATAATCCCTGCGATGGCTTCCACGCGAAGAAAAGGGCTCCTCCCACTCGTTTTGGACGACGGCCGACATTGTAATCTTGGCATTCTACGAGCGGGGAAATGAGATGAACTGCATTCAATCGCATCAATTCGTTTTTTCCTTCTCCTCTCTCTTCTCCAACCGAGGGAGTTCGCATCACCGGGGGAGCGTCCGGGGGCATGGAGTTTACGAGGAACAAGGGGGGGTTCTTACATAACAGCGGACATGTAAGCCCGAGAGGTGTTGTTCTGGGGTAAGGATCCAATGATACACAATTGTTGACAAGGATGGTTACGTTGAAGAAGCAAAAGTCACGAGGACAGCTGAAGGTGTTGATATTAACAATTGAAACTGCATAGATATCCACAAATAATTAAGGTCGGCATCTTGGCAATGCTTGCCCAGGAGATCGAGACTCCCATAGATGGACGTCTGCTGACATGGGAAGATCCTACACAACGATAATATGTACGAGGTTGAATACGGAAGCTGGTTGCTTCATTTAATAGGTGATATAACATCATCGCACATGAATTCATTACAGTACAAAGAAGAAAAAATGCCCAATATTCGCCTCCTCAGAACCCCCAACCCACTGCAACCCACAACCAACAAGACCCCATGTCGAGGCCCTTGCGGCCAAGAGTGACCGTCTTTCACATCCTTTCCCTTTACAAGATTACACTTTCGACACTCGTTGAGACCACCCCAACATGATCATCTCATCCAACAATCAACGACTCGCTCAAATCTTGGCCATATGGTGACAGCAGCACCTCCAATCTCCCCCAGCACCTTGCCTAAACACACTCGAGCACCACCCCTCAGTAGCGACCATCTCTCCTCCCTTGAGCTTCCAAGCGGTGACGCGATAAGTAAGAGCCGAGGCCATCATGTCGATCTCGACAAACTCTGGCTCCCCGTGGATCTTGTACGCGGTCCAAGGCTCGTAGTCGTCCTCGATGTACTCGTCGAGAGTGGGCTCCGTCTTGGGAGAGTAGACCCTCCTGTCGGGCTCTGCGAGGACAGCATCCTTTGTGACGTACTTGCGAAACGTCTCGGGCTTGTCAGAGGTTAGGGCGCGCCAGAGGAGGGCTGAGGCTTCGAGGGTGCCCTCCTTGTTGCGGGCGAGGATTGTTCCCTTTTTTGGTTCACCCATTGTGTTTGTTTTGTTGATTTGGTGGTAAGTTGAAAGAGCAAGTTGTATAGTGGTGATGCTATTGCGAGATGTTCTAAACTTCAAACCAGTGGAAAAGATGGCAAGAAATCTTATCTTCTTCTAAGCCTGACGTATGTCTTGATATCATTGTCTTCCAATCCTTTCCCACAAGACGTTGCTTGTTTCTCAAAAACCTGGCAATTGACCCATCTCCAAATCCTTGTTTTTGCCTGACGTCAGCGCTGCGCAACGTCAACCAAGACGGATTGTCACAAGGAAATGGCCCAATAGACAGTAATTGCAAGGCAACAGGATTCTTGTTCAATGTCAATCATGACTTGATTATCCAAACTATTCTTCTCCTCGGCCAATTCTCCCCTCATCGTGGGTACATTCCTATCCTTGATCTCAACCAACCCCACCACAACTTGATCTTTGTTCACACACCACCACGTTTTCATTATCCCATTCTCATTCACCAAAACACAACCCCATTTTAGATTCATAGATTGCCCCATATCTCTAGATCTAGCTACACCGATAACGGAAGGTCCTCAAAAACTGTTGGCTCCTTGGCTCATGACGATGGAGAAATGCCAAGATGTCTAGGGTAAATGCTAAATTCGTTGATACGACTGTGAGGGGTTGGCGAGTTAAACCTGAAGAGGAAAGTCGGAGGGTGACGTCAACCTCCGTTTTTCTCAAACTCCCCGAGACCATGGAGACCCCATCATGGGACCCTTGGAGCAGGGTCCAGCAAGTCGACGGGTCCTTGAAAATACACGTAACAGTTACTTCACAAAGATAAATACGGTGAAAACGGAGTTGTTGAGATCCTTTGTGATTTAATTCATCATGTCGTTAGGTCATCATATTAGGTCATCAGGTTAAATACATGAATCCCTTCAATCTCTTCCTCCAAACAAAAAAGTATACCTAGGTATTGTTCAGATAGGCTGCGTTTAGCCAAGCAGTGTGCAATTATATCCCACTGATACATGAAAAGAAAAACCGGATAGTCAAGGGATTGTCGTTTCTCCCAGACATTCTCTCTCCTCCTTTTCTTCCTGAGCGCCAATAGAGAGGGCTTCAAGAAAATAGTAGCGTCGTGCTGTTGTCTATTCGAAAGAAATGCAGAAATAAAAAAGGATTGAACTCGTCAAGTTGACGATGATCAGTGGAATCTCTCCTTGATGTAGACCATGGCTGCGAATCCTGCGCAGCATTTGGTGCTCATCTCGTGCTTGCACCACGGGCACCGCACCGTCATGGAAAGGCTGCCCGCGAAGCCGAGCTGATCAGTCGACGAGAGCACAGCGTCCGGGTTGGACATGGCCTCGTAGAGCTTGCTCGGCATGTCGTGGTAGTACTTGCACTCACAACACTCGACAAACATCTTGGCCACGGGATCGCCTGGCTGCTGGTGCTCCAGGTTGGTCCTGTGACGGAGCGTCTTGATCGATGCCTCAGGGTCCGAGAGGGTCGGCCTATGACCTCGCAGCGGACTACCTACACGATCGAAACGCGGGGATTGAGGGTTGACAGGAGATCGGATTCGAGCCTTGCTTCTGTCCTTGTGCTTCAGAGGGGGATGCAGCTGCGTCGGTGATGAAGCAAAGCTGGTCTCGGCTGAAGAGTTAAGGTCTGACCTCTTGCGCTGGCAGGCTGGGCTTCGGAGGTTGGCATTTGAGAATGCTTCCATCACCCGGTTTGCTGCCTCCTGGATAGGATCAGCCTCTGCATCTGAGCTGCTGAGATCAGAAGGCTCGAAGCGGTCGGTGGGGAGGAGTTGCGGCGAGTTGGTGTATGACCAGTATGGGCTGACCTGTTCGTACCCGTGGTTTGCTGGCGGTGGTAGCACAGGTTTGATAGTCGCCAACCTGGGAGAATGGCCCATCTCGGACTGAGGGGGAGTAGTGTGTGGTGTGCTGAGAGGGGATACAGATTGAATGGCGTCTGAGTAGGATGAATCTGAAGAGCTTGTCGTAGGTCGACAAGTGGGAGAAGACATTGCGGGGGAAAGGTGCTTGTTCGCATGTCGAGGGCTGTGAGTAGTATCCAGAGGAACGCCTCCACTGATGTTCAACCCCCTATAAGGCTGATTCGACATGATTGGTGTTGACGAGTCAGTCTTGGGAGAGTCGGATGAAGGTTCAGGCGAGACGTTTGCCGTCGAAGGACGAGAAATAGACCCATGCGAAGAGTGGCCACGGCTGAAAGCACTCCTGGCAGCCTCTCTAAGGGTCCATTTCGTGGTCACAGCCGGTGAAGATTCCGCAGTGATGGGCTTGGGGCGCTCGCCGGCTGAAGTATGCTCATACCGGATGCTAGGCGGGTTGTGCTTGGATGACTTGGACGACCTGCTCGACTCCATAGACTTCTTGTCCTTCGGAGAGCCAAAGCTGCTCCTGGAGCTCGAGTAGTCATCCTGCGGTGAGTGCGATTGGAGTCGGGTCAGGAAGGTCAGAGAATTCCTCTTGGAGCTCTTTCGCGGAGGCTCAGGTGCAGTTGAGGTAGAAGTGGTGGATTCCCGCCGAGGACGAGGAATTGCCAGGGGCACAATCGGCGGCTTTGAGACGGTCGTCTTCTCCTCCGGAGCCGGTTTGTCGGTGATCTTGGGGGTCTTGATCCTCAGGGGTGGAATCTCCTTCATCTTCTGGCTCTGGCTGCTCTCGGCGCTGACCGGTCTAGCCTGACTGCTCTCACTCTGAGCACGAGCCTTGAGGTCCTCGTGGCTCTTTACTGACTTCTGGTCAGAAGTAGTGTGTGAGCCGTTCTTGATGTGAACGCATCCCCTCCTTGTAAGGCCCTGAGCCTTGTTATACAAGACCTCGCTGTCGGGCGTGTGCACCCGGTTCTGCTCCTCTTCATCTTCAGTATCATCAGCCACAGCACACTCGGATGCGGCAGAGTTTCGCTTAGCGCGCGCACTCCATAGGTAAATGTTGACGGAGCCTCTTCGCTGAGGCGACTTGGCGGGCTTCATCGAGTGACCTCTCGCCGCGGCGGCCGTGTTGATCGAGATGGGCGGGTACGCCCTGCGCTGGGCGTCTGCCTCTTTGGTCTGCTGGGGGTTGGTCTTGAGAGGTGTGAATGAGCCGTGGCCAAGGAATGATTTTCGCAGAGCGGGATGCACCTTGCTGTTTCCCTTTGCCTGATCCTCGAGGACCTTTTGATGGAAATCCTCCTTCTTCTTCTCCAGCTTGACGCCTCCGAGGAAGCCGGTGGAGCTGGTCTCGTCGAATGATGCTCGTCGGATCTCGAATGAGCTGCGGAAGAGGGATGTGAGAGAGTTGGAGCGGCGATGGCTCCGAGGCTGTTCAGGCTCGTCGTTGTTTCTCCCGATGGAGAAGCCCAACAAGCTGGAGGATCGAGATCGCCGCTTCTGAGTCGTTACGGGCGGTCGCGCCGGTTCGGTCATGCTTCGACCTTGAGCTGCAAAGCCAGCGGGAGAGGGCGGAGGAGGATGTTTGGTCAGCTTTCTACCACGAGGCTTGGGGGCATTCTTCCAGGCCTCCTCAAGGGCCTCATTCATGGCCTGCTCCTTTTCTTGTTCCTTTTTCTTATCATCTTCCTTCTTCTTCTCGCTCTCCTTCTTTTTCTCTTCCTTCTTCTCCTTCTTTCGTCGGTCATAGGCCTCCCATGTGGGAGACTGACATACGGAGCGCTGCTCCTCAACGTCTGGGGGAAACATGAAGGCCACCGTCTTTTGTGTGTGCTTGTCAGCTGTGAGGTCGGTTGTGGAACCTTCCCTTGACGATGCGCCCTGTCCGACTGGTTTTCGCTGTATCACATTGGGTGATTCAGCTCGCGCGGGAGCTGTGTGAGAGGAGAAGAGTGGCGGAGGAATGGCGTTGTAGTTTCGGACTGGAGGGGGGACTTTCTTGTCCTTTGGCACCAATTCAAAGCGGCGAGGAGCGAAGCCGGGGCTTGGAGGAACAGAGCTATCTGTAACGGTGGGAGATGGTGGCACGGAGCCATGATGGGTTCGTTGGAACTGCAATTGCGGTCAGTCTTACATGATGCTTCCTCGGTGGTTCTGGAACCTACATTGAGCTTCTTCTCAAGGTCCAGCATGCGCTGTAAGCTGTTGGAGCGCCCTCGCGCCTGAGGCTGAATAATCTCTTGCATGATGAAGGTGTTGTAAGTCTAGCGAGTCGACCCGAAGCTGGCGACACGCAAGGATGCTTCAAAACATGCGAGATCTGCGAGGAGAATTCGGGATAAAATGTGAGCGCAAATAAATGGGCAGAGAGCAGCTCTTGTCGGACAAGATGGCGTAAGGTGGGGTGTTTGCTGCAGATAAGCGCAACAATTGACTTGAGTAGCAGCTAGCGGTCTTTCGTAAGAATGAACTCCTGCGGGTGTTTGCAGTCAAAGAGCTAGCTGAAAGCGCCGAAAGAGAATCGCTCGGGAGCCGGGTTCGGCGAGAGAATCAATTCTGGCGATGGTGAATGTGGGCGTAGATGCTGGTGTTTGTTGTTGTTGCTGTTGCTATGAGCTTTCTACACTCATGCCCCGCCTTCTTTTCCTGCTCTAGAAAACGAGAAACTGTTCAAGAATTGAGTTTCTAGAGAAAACGACGGAAGCAGCGACAAGCAAAAAAAAGTCAATTATCGAGAAAAGACGGAAGCGGCCGTGTCTCAGGATGTGGGCGGGTAAGTAGAAGCGGTGGGACAAGGCGTTGCTGTCTCGTGATTTGGAGGTTTGTATGCAGAGAGGTTGGTCTTGAGAGGTTGGATTCGGGGAGGAGGGGGGCAAAAAAAGGCAACGGGAAGAGGGAGGAGCGGGAACGGATTCAAGATAAAGATAGGAATAGAATTCCCGATGCAACGTAGGACTGTGATATTGAGGGTTTGTAAGAGATAGAGGAGGGAGAAGCAGGGGGGTTCGTCTTAAGATGAAGGACGATGATGGGATGAGACAGTGGACATGGGATGGGGATGGGGAAGCATGAGGAAGAGCAGAAAATAGAAAAGAAAAGTCCCGAAAATTCCTGACGCTCGCCCTGGTGAGACTTTCTTTGTCCAGAAGCCAAATTGCAGGGCCCAAGCCAAGCAAGCGAGCAAGCAAGCAAGATCCCGATATCCCGGATGGTCTCTTGTTCTGCAGCAGCTTCTCTTCCATGTCTGTAGACTAACAAGGCTGGGCCAATCCGAATTGCCCATGACGCCCGTCGACCCAACGACACCAGCTGAGCAGCGGTCTTCCCGGATGCGATGCGATAGGATGGGTCCTCCGCATCATGGGTGCGTGATTGCGGGATGGCGGCATCTGGCCCAGCCCTAGTTAGTGTACTCTGGTCGACCCAGAAAAGCCACTGACTGTAAGCTGCCCTGGTTATTGACGTGGATGACGGCCTATTACTGGGCTAACTGGGTTAAACTGGAACCACCCAGATCTGACCTCAGGTATGAGAGCTGTTTCGGTAATGTTTGATGGCTCTTCAAGCTTCCCTCTGATAAGCTGATTCTCTCATCTCCCTTGAATAATTGGATCGTCGTCCCCTCATGTGTCTCTCTGCAATCACATTCGTTAGATCGAACTTTCAGCAGTAAAAGGCACCATCCAACACCCGCATCCTGCAGTTTCTCGTAAAGACGTAAAATCAAGGTCGTCGTCTATCCATTGTGGGTTTGGGTCGGCCGAGAATACGAACTGACGAGGTGGGCACCACAGAATCAGTGTGGCTGTCATCGTCGGACCGCGTCACCCCATTGGCCGGCAACAAGCTCCCAACGCCATAATCGGCCGATCCACAGCTATGGCCTTGCAGTGGCCCTACAGCGCTGCTCTTCAGTGGGAGGGGCCGAAGCCCGGCACTGCTGAGGACGCACCCAAAAATAGCCCGCATTTCCCTGGGCCTGATCTGACTGACGTCTGCACACCAAAATGCGAGCGTACACGAATAGAACAGGACCACTTCCCCAAAAAGAACGATCAAGAAGCCTAGAAAAGACACGAGTGGTGGCTGCTTGGAGCTTGGGGCTCTGGGGTTTAGCCTCATCATGGCGACAGCTCGTTTATGTCCCGTCGTTTAGTTACAGTGCTCGAGGTGAAGCCGGCGGCAGCGATGCGAGGGGCGCCATCCCAGGTTGAGCTTACAATGTTTATGGCTTCCACAATTGAGGTGGCTGGCTTCCCATGGCCTTTGAATAGGCCATTGAGCGACTCTACTTGATGTAGGATGGAGGTTGGATGAGGAGGTTGAGGTTATTACGGAGTACAAAGGATGAAGTGCAGCACAACACAACGTGGCAGACTCATCTCCTGCCATCCAAACTTCGTCCCGTCCGTCCATCCAACCTTTTTTCCTGTCGATCACAGCGGAATAAGAACCGATAACAACAGAAGTCATGCCATGCCCCCAAACCTAAACATACACAAGAGAAGCAGGCGGCTGGGGAGCGTTGCTCGGCTAACCACGAAGAAGGGCGCCTAGCGCCTGCAAGAGCCTGCAGGACAGCTGCGCGGTGATGTGATGGCTGACGCATCGGTGGTGTTGTGCTGTTCGTGTTGTGGTACCGCCCAGACCTCGTGCTAATCTATCTGGGGCAGTCCGTGCATCACGTTTTTTCTCCCGGCGGCGGTGTGCTCATGGGTGAAAGCAGGAAATATCACCGGACACGAGAAAGAGGGTCAATGAAAACCCTCATAAGAGCGGCGTATGATTTTGCTTACCTCGGTACCCTGGATGCCATGATGCCACGAGAATTGACAGTGATATTTTCACAAACAAGAAACTAAAGTCTTTTGGACATTGCTCCCCCTAGAACCATGAGTTGGGCACCATCAATATATTAAACGGTATCCATTGCGAAGCAACAAATTGATCAACTTACAGCATCCTCCTCTCTTGATCTGGATACGATCGACGTCCAGCCCGCGGTGGATCACCCAAAATTCCTTACTGCAAAGTGCGCCCTCGTTCTTTGGCCTCAGTGGCCCCTTTACCCTCGTATTGTTGCAGCAGCAAGGACCCTGTTCTGCGTAAATATAGTAAAAAAAGACACCCCCGCTCGCGGTCGAGATTCTGCGAGGCAATGCAGATGACTGACTTCCTTTGGCTTGGATGGGCCTTGTAAGTGAATACGATTGCTCGGCGTTTTTTTGGTGAGGGAGGATTCTGTGGGTTGAAGGATTGGACTGTTGGACTACCCTACACAATGACGCGGAAAATTCACAACCATTGATCTTTACTGTTTGCATGAAAAGAAACCGGCTCGAATTACCATCTGCATCTGGAGTCTTTTGATTTTTCTTCGGTTGGCATAGAGTTAGAGTGCCATTAGTACCTAGTCGGCCGACGGGCCGCAAAGACAAGTTTGTCTCTAAATACGAAAACAATGTTGTAAGTGGATTATGGGCTTGCCCAACAGAAGAGTCCCGACTTCGATAAAACACCAGACGTCGTATTCCCAAGATCCCTTGCTCCAAGCTTCACTCCCAATCCGTATAACCCATGCTATAGTTTCAAGTCCAGGAACATCAGACACGACGTGATTCAATCTCTACAATACGAACTTACTAAACTCAGGAACATACAACATAGGGTTCCTGCAGAGAAAGGCCACGAGATTTCTCAGAGATATGTTCCTGCATGTGCCAAATGACTTGATCTGCTGCTTTTTCAGGGTCTGATTCCCGGGATGGCAGGGCAAGAGGCTAGAGTTGCACATCCATCTTGGCGACACTGCCCCGGGAGGCGATGTAACGCCTGTCAGGAACCATCTTTCGTGGCACGAGGAGTGAGATGGTACCTGAGTGCATGAAAATGGGCTTACGGAAGCCTTTTGAGTCCATCTCGTGTCTTGACTGCTCAGCTTCCTTCATCACGCAGTCAGACCTCTCACAGCATGCTTAATTGGGAATATCGCCAATGACGTCATCAAAGAGGAGCTCAGTTTCTCAACACTTGAATTGAGATGAAAATCCACAGAGGGGGATTAGCAAACAAAAAAGACGACTCTGTAAAGAAATGCAGGGAGGGAAATCACATGAGATTCCTCTTCGTTTTCGGGCCTTCAGGCCATCGGCCGCCTGGTGAGAGAGGCATAGAGCCGCTGCGGGAAGATGCATTACATAAGCCTCAAATTGAGCCACACTCCAGCCACACTCGGCTCATGTTTATCCGAGAGGGCATCTTTTCCCCGCTCACGTGAGGGTCGCCTCCCGCCCACAATCATTTGCCAAATTCCCAAAAAATCGATCTTACCGCGCCTCCAGTCGACGACACACCATCCACATCACCACCAAGCAAATCATTCACCATGGGTAAAGTTCACGGATCTCTTGCCCGTGCCGGTACGTTACGCCCGCCGCATCTCTTTGCGATGATGCTTTGATGATTAGAACGTCGCTGACAATAACGCAGGCAAGGTCAAGTCTCAGACTCCTAAGGTACGACGGCGCCACGAATAATTTCCATCGATCCCGACGACTCCGATCACTAACCATCACGGTCCTACAGGTTGAGAAGCAGGAGAAGACCAAGGTCCCCAAGGGCCGTGCTCTTAAGCGCCTCAAGTACACCCGACGATTCGTCAACGTTACCATGACTGGTGGCAAGCGGAAGGTGAGCAGACTCGACAAGAGACCAAAACCACGGGCGCTGACGATGCCGACAGATGAACCCCAACCCCGGCTCTTAAACGACTGGTTACCTAGGACAGGATTTGAGGTATTGGGAGGTTGGCTTGCAGAAACCGTTCACCGATGGTTGCTTCACTCAGCAATGGGAAGATGGATTAGGTCGGGTCGCACAATATAGGCTGAGCCCCTTGCACAAAATCAAAAAGGAATGGCGAAGAAGCACTACGACTCTACTCGGCGTCCGGTGTCGGTTGTCAATACAACAAACATTTGTTCGCGCCCAGACGAATTTGCTATGGAATGTGAATGCTACGGCGATCTATGATGAGGAACCTCGACAGGCGGAAATGGATGATGACTGCGAACCTAGTAGACCTTGTGAACCCCGCTGCCATTTCGGCGAGTGACTCACGCCGTTGACATCCATGTCAGAATGAATGCCTGAGGATGCTCTTGGTGAACAGACCTTCGATCCTTTTGTTAATGCGACAATGCGTGCCTTAACGATCGACTAATGATGCATTTTCAATTACTGTGCAGTTCGTGATGAACTGAACCATTACGGCGCCATGTCCAGAGTCACGTGATATCAATTTCATCCTCCCGCCTGAACTCTACCCGAGCTCCTTCATCACAACAGCAATAACACACCTCAACGCGCGCTCAATTCCTCCTACAAACCGACAACCCAAAATCACACCTTCAAAATGGCCGACGTAGAAATGGATGTCGACGTCGACGCGGCGTCCCCCCCTCCCGCGCGCAACGAGTCCGACATGCAAACCCATGCGAAAGCCACGGCCGTCCGCTCCATCGAGGGCTGGATCATTGTCGTCACCAACGTCCACGAAGAGGCAGATGAGGAGTCTCTGCAGGACATTTTTGGAGAGTACGGCGAGATCAAGAACATGCACTTGAACCTGGACCGACGAAGCGGTTACGTCAAGGTGAGCCTGCGCCAGGACACGTTACGATGAAATGGAATGCTGATGTAGAGATGCGTCTAGGGATACGCGCTGATCGAGTACACGACCCTCGAGGAGGCCCGCGCGGCTATTGACGGCGCGCACGAGACAAAGCTCCTCGAGCAGACCATCCAGGTGGACTTTGCATTCGTTCGACCCCCGCCTGGTAAGCCTGGTCGCGGACGGGGCGCGGGCGGCAGGAGGACAGGCCGGAGCAGGAGTCGAAGTCCCGAGGGCAAGGAGCGCGAGGAACGCGACTGAAAAGGATGCTTCGAAAGCCGGGAAGACAAAGAATGCGCGGTTCGACAACATGCGGGCGCATAAAGAAACACGGCTGGAGCATCGCCGATGTGTATGACCGTGAAGGTCCAGAGCACGTCGGCACGTGTAATGTCTATATATGAGGTATGTTTTTGTGTCTTTTACTTGAGGGGTTTAAATCTGACAAAGTGTTTAGATCAAGAAAGGATTGGACTACGTTCGCGACGCTGTTGCATTCAGAATGACGGACGAAAAGTGTTTGGATTGTATGAGCAAGGGATTGCGTCTAGAGATGCACCTTGTGCTGGCTGATTCGCATAGCTACAGTATGTTCCGCTGGCTTGACTGGACAATCTGGTCATGGCTACACTGATGAGGTTCTTTGGAATAGGTATTCATACTATCCGAAATGCTATTGCGAGAGGCGCATCAGCCCGTCAGTTTGTGTCGCCTATGGATCATGTTCGTTGTGCACTTCATGGGATCATATCCCGACCTATCCAATCTCTGAAGAAAACCAGGGAGCAACCGATGTCTGTTGCAAATGCGAAGAATGAGAAAGAAACAAGGCAGTTTAGAGGCTTGCCTTGAGTGCGCCGCCTAATGGACGCCTGGGAATGTTACTTGGGCTCGTTAGAATACCCAGGTAAACGACTCCTTGACGGAAAATCTCGTCGATTGCCTGCTCACATTAGCCCCTGTCTTCAACTCTCACCGAGTCAACTCACCTGATGTCAGCGCTCGACGCACCGATGAGCACCTTAAAGGCACCCTCCTCAGCAATCCATCCAGGGACAGTCTCGTCATAGTACCCAACAGCGTACTTGTCCAAGCTGATGGTAATATGTCTCGTCTCATCCGCTTCGAGGAACACCTTTTCAAAGGCCACGAGCTCCTTCTCCGGCCTTGGCAAACGACTCTTTTCATCGTGAACATATAGCTGCACCGTCTCTGCGCCAGCGCGACTACCGATGTTTGAGATGGCGAGTGTGATGTTTATAACGCCGTCGGGTGTCAGCGTTCGGGTCGAGATCTCGGGTCGGCCGTACTCGAACGTCGTGTAGGAGAGGCCGTGGCCAAAGGGGAAGAGGGGGGTTATCTTGGCGTGGTCGTAGTGTCTGTAACCGATGTAGAGACCTTCGCCGTAGAGGACTTTGTGGTTCTCGCCGGGCCAGGTGTGCCAGGCTGGAGTGTGCTCGATTCGCTTGGGGAATGTTGCCTATGGTGGTGTTAGCGAGGATGTTGGACTTGGAGGACACACTTACTGGGAGTTTGCCGCTGGGGTTTTCGATGCCAAATAGGACATCGGCCAGGGCGTTTCCAGCTTCTTGCCCCTGGTACCATCCCTGGATGATGACGGGAACATGGTCTGCCCAGGGCATATGAACCGGGCTGCCAGATTGGTTGACGACAATAGTTCGTGGGTTCGCTTTCATCACGGCTTCAATGAGCCTATCCTGACTCCCATCAACAGGCAAATCCATCGTCTGGCGATCATAACCCTCTGATTCCCACTCGGCGTCCACTCCAACAATCACCACAGCCACATCCGCTGCGCGAGCTGTTTCAACCGCCTCCTGGATGTAATCGACACGATCCTGCTCCTTGAATCCGATACGGCACCCTCCGTACTTGTGCGTGATGCCGAATTGCTTCTGCTTCGAGATGGGACGGAGTTCGTTGGTCATTTCCACTCGGAGTTCAACCGCCTTGTCTGCTTCCATGTCGACTTCGACGAGGTAGTCTACCGAGCCGTCAAACATTGCCTCTCCCTCTTCAGTCCACTCCCACAGATCGAGGACCAATTTTCCATTGACGTATAGTTTACCAGGACCTACACTCATGAAGCTGATGGTGTGTTTGCCGGTAGTCTTTGGCGTGAGGTACGTAGTAGCGATGGCAGACCACTCAGGTCCAACTTGCTGAAGAGGTGCTGAATCCCATAGGAAAAGATCCGTGTTTGTCCTTCGCTGTATCACCACGGGACTACCCTCAAACTTGTCGCCCGCGAACCAGTCAATGTTGACACCAGGCTTACCAGACTTGTCGGTGCAATAGTCTGACGCAACAGGGAGCCACTTGTGGATATAACATCCCTGAGCAAAAGTGACCTTTTTCTGAGATACCTTGCGGATGCTGTCGAGAGGAATCGTGTTGTAGTACGGATTCAGACTTGCACTTCCACCACCACCAGCGATGGCCCTGTTGGCGTTTGGCCCAATGACAGCGACCTTGGTAGACTTGGGACACAGGGGAAGAATACCATCGTCATTTTTGAGGAGTGTAAGTCCTTCATGTCCAGCAGCTCGGATGAGTTCTCGCGTCTCTTTTCGATCGTCTTCTCGCTCGGGTTCTTCTGGTGACATGTCGCTTCCCTTGAGTCGCTCTACCAAAGTGAGCATGTTCTCTGCAGCTTGATCGATATCCTCCATGCTGATGAGGCCTTCGTTGGCTGCGGTGATGAGCTTGTCTAATCGCCACTTTGCTGAATAGGGGAACTCGATATCGCACCCTGCCTGTACAGATTCAACAGAGGAGTTGATACCACCCCAATCTGAAACCACAGTTCTAAGAACAATTAGTATTTCCAGGTATAGTCAGGGGCAGTTGTCAGTAACCCATCATAACCCCATTCTCCTCGCAAAATATCCTTCAGTGTGTGCTTATTCAAGTCTGCATGGACGCCGTTGATGAGATTATACGAAGACATGACAGCCCAAGGATTCGCCTCCCGAATCGCAATCTCAAAAGGACGGAGGTAGAGCTCTCGGAGAGGCCTCTCAGTGATGAGCGAGTCTATCGTCAGCCTATTCGTCTCCTGCTCATTCCCAACAAAATCTATTCACCCTTAGCATGCTTCGACTGTCAATTGCCAGTGTACTCTTTACGCTTGATGGTTGCTGCCACGCCCCTGTCTTGTAGACCCTTGATGTATTGGGCCGCGAGCTTTCCCGTGAGGAGGGGGTCTTCGGAGAAGGACTCAAAGTTGCGGCCGCCGAGGGGATGGCGATGCATGCAGACTGTAGGAGCAAGGAGCATCTCGGCAGATCTTGCTTTTGCTTCGAGGGCTAGGTGTTGGCCGACTTGGTAGAGGAGGTCCTTGTTCCAGGTGGCTGCGAGTGAGATGCCACATGGAAATAAAGCAGCCTGACCTATTCAGCCATTGACCATCGAGTATCCTTGGTAACTGACCTTTGTGCCGCCAACGAATATCCCTCCTCTCGCTCCATTTGGACCGTCTGTCGTCTTGATAGCCGGGATGCCCTTCTCGGGTATGGCTCTTGTCCGCCAAAAGTCGTCAGCGGTAAGAAGAGAGACCTATAAAGTTTAGAATGCATAATCTGATATAGCCAACGTCCCTCCAATCATGCCTTTTCCTTCAAGCTTAGTGTCGCCAGCTTCTCCTTTGCGGCGGACCGAGTATCCCGGAGGTGCTTGCTCTTCTGCGGGGGACTGCAGGGCGGAGAGTACTCCGTGTCAGGAGTGGAAGGGGTATTTGTATCGTTCATGTCGACAAATGTAATGGGGGCTAAAATGGCAGGGAGTTTGATGTATCTAGGGCTTTGGTCCCCTTGCTCAAACGCACAGGAACTTGAAGGATGCGAGTTGAGCCTGGATAAAACAGCAACCAGTCATGTTTTATTTCTACAGAAATAAGAATGCAGCCGGAGAAATAAGAGGTGGGCAACCAACTTATACAGCCGGCAGATGAGTGAGGCGTCATGAGGGATTCACAAGGTCATCCGTTTATTGCACCGACATGAGACGAGGCAATTGGCCGAGTAGGAAGGTACAAGATAGGCAGAATTAGGAAAAACCTCCAACCACAAGACAGACAGGGATATGGGTTGTTTGAAGTCTGTCGACAAGATTGAGGCTGGGGGAGTGGGGAAATGCAACCGCAGCTGAGAGGCGATGCTAGTTGCAGATCGATTAGCAAAAAACGTCCCGGTATAGACGGACCGTGAGAGCGGCCGAGCGTCGGGACGATTACGGGAGACTCGGGGGGGTGTGGGTGATGGGTGGTGGTGAGCACTTGTCCAAGGGGAGAGGTATAAGCCGAGATTGAAAGGAGAAGGGTTCTCTTGTATGCATAGGGGAGGCAAAGACAGGTGGGCTCATAATGATTAAAAGTTGCGAAAGGGCAATCCAATGAATGAAAAAATCCCATTTGGCAAATAAAACTCCCATGTTTTGGGCGTGAGTGAGCGCATGCCACGTTGCACAGGCGCCTTATCAGCGGTCAGCTAAGAACGAGCATCTTTGTGTGTATCAACGAATTGGGAAAGATGCTTGCTTGGCAGTTGATGCCGGAAAATAAGATGATGATTTGTTTTGTTTTCGCTTGGATAATAAAGCAAGCGAGTGAAGTAACTCGGCACCGAGAGACTGGATGAAGGATGTGTCTTGGTGTGTGTGCTGCGACAAATTACCCTATCAAGATACGAAACCCGCGTAACTAGGCACCTTGGCGGTTGTCGGGGATCCCCCAGTCTAAAAGAAAGGTAGGTGTGCGGCCCTTCGGCCCGGGATTCCCACCTTTGAGGTGCCCGACGGAGCCGGGGCAAGCGAGAGCCGGGGGATGGGGCTCCGGGGGGTTTGCGTATGTGGGGATTGGGGTGGTTCTCGGGGTTTGAGTTGAGAAAATGTCGGCATCGCCGGACGGGAATGTCGACATGGTATCAGACGTTTTTTTCATTGTTGAAAAGTTGTTTTTGTTCTGTAAAGATGCGTTGAGTTGTGGTTCTGTGTATGGCGTTGGTGTCACTGCTTAGATGACTGGGGGGTGATATTCAAACAACAGCAACGCAAGTAAGACACAGCCCCTTATAACCATTAGAAATCTCCCAGATAACCACAGTCCCATACACTCAGCAGTTGCCAGAGTAGTAGAACATCCGAGCGCAGGTAGCAACAAGAGTGGTCCTACACCTTGCCGGCGTTTGTCTCAACAGGGCGAAAAGAGACAACGTCGGTAGCTCTCCCGAGCTGGTAACATCCCTATACGTGCGGATATATGTACGTATGTCGGAAGAGCCAGATTGATCGACCTGCACAAAAGAAATGACCCTCGGCATGGATACGACCTGTCCATGTACCGAGTTGAAATGGAACCTTCGCCGAGGCACTCAGGGGGTGATACACTCGCATGCCGAGGCTGCAACTGAAGCCTTTCAGCTAAACAATTACAGATCAAGCATTCACCAGCCGATTTCACAAGTTATTACCCATTCAGGTGTCGTGTTCCACTCATCACTGTACCATCCCCCAAGTTACATCTCAACACTGCCAAACCACTGACATGGTCTATACCCTTATCATCCAAGAAAACGCAGCATAACGTAAAGACGGGCACTGAGAGTGACCGAACGGTCAAAGTCTCTGTTCCTGACGGGGGACCAGCACGGGGAAGACGAACCGTCGACGGATTGTGCGTTGACGTGTTGGGGCTGCGATCTGGAGGTTGCTGTAGGTGCTTGTCCAGCGCGTACTTTTTTGCATTTTTTGTAGGATTATGAGAGTGGGGGATTAAAGTAAAATGTGATATGTAAGAATCGCCTAGCTTTGCTCTTTTATGAGGAACTTTTGTTTTTGTTGCGTTATTGAAGTTGACGGAAATATTTGGGTTAATAGAGGCGCGCATTGGACATGAGGTTGAGTGCATCGGATCACGATAAACACAAGATTTCCCTGGCTATTTCTTATCTCTTAGATACCACTGATAAGACTAAAACAGCAAGGAAAATGCCATTAAACGAAGAACGTTCAATTTAATCGCCGACCTTGACTCACGTCGTACAGCCAACTTCAACCACGCTAGAACGCCATAAGGAATGTGGCTAAAAGCGTTTCAAAAATATCGGATATACACCAAAAAGCGACTGATCAAAAATAGAAAAACATCCCGGTTATCGGATATTAATAACGTCGTGTTAAAAAAAAACATCAACACCAAAGTTTTCCCCCTGTCAATATCTCAATCGGCGGGTCGGCGGGCGGTTCGTTCCCCATTTCCCGCTTTCGTCACCCTTCCCCGAGATCCGCATTTTAGTTCCCGAAGCCTTGGATCGACCCGGGTCTAAAAAGTTGAATTGAGAAACGGGCGGGAAGGAACCTTTTCTTTTTCTCTTTTGCATCATCGTGCAGATAAACTGTTGTTTAACGGTGCCTCTTAGCTAACGGTTTTGGTGATACTTGTGTTTCCTAACAAAACTTGATACTGTTAGTTGTCACTCGCCACTTCAACACCACAATGCTTTCGTCAGCTAGAAGCCGTTCACCCTCGGTATACTCTCTCCACGACCTCTCCCCGCGCATCACCACACAATCTTCTTCTTCAACATCATCATCATCATCCCCGCAGTCACAACCGGACCAAGAACCGGAGCCGCGTGGGGAAGGGTCCGCCGTCCCGCCGGCCGAATCGGCCAAGACGCCGCTCGCCAGGTTCTGGTCTTCGCAGGTTAGCTGCGAGGTTGACTTTTCAGCCGCGCGTGACCACCTAGGTATGTTTTAACTCTTTTGTATAACTGGAGGAATAATAAATGTCCCTCTCTTCAGCACGTCAACCATTGCGGCTGATGCTCTTCGTTTCATGTGGAAGCATCCCCATTCTAGAAAACCCCCCGTCACAAGACCTTGCTCGGCTATATAACCTGGGCTATATAGAAGGCCTTGTATAGAAACCCATCTGCTAACATGATATATTCCCCCATTTAGCCAACGAGCGTACCTTTCTCGGATACCTCCGTACATCCATGATGATGTCCATGGTGGGGACCCTGGTAGCCCAGCTCTTCACAATCAACCACGAGACCAACCACGGCTCCGGTTTTGGATACTTTGCTGCGGGAAAACCCCTGGCCATAACCTGCTACGCCTTCTCCATGGGCACTATCCTACTTGGGGCCGTTCGGAGCTGGAGGCATCAGCATACCATGTTGAGCGGAAAGGCCTTGTCAGGTGGCTTTGAGATTCACTGCCTCGGTATATGTTCTGTTCTTGTGGGTTGAGGCTTGTGATTGTTGAAAGGAGTGAAACTGACATGTGGTAGCTGCTGTTTGTCTTTTTTGGGTTTCTTTTGGCTATTGATGTTGTCAAGGCGGTTTCTCCTACTCCCAAGCCAACGTGAGTCCGAGTACTCTGTTATACGAGGAACGAATAGTTATGCGAGGCACGATATACGAACAACAACCTCTTTGGTCTCACTTATATCGACGAGCTCAGTTTAATATGGCCTGATTATCAGGTAACTCGAGTATTCATTGCGCACGGTAAGTAGAGACGAAAACCTATAACGAAACCCAAAATACAAAAGACTTCCAGCACACCTGCATCCAGGCTAACCCTCACATCAGGCCTTCTTGCCTCGCTTCTCCTTCAAGTCCTTCTTCAACTTTCTGACTCTGGCTGCTCTCCAGATTCCTGGCGCCGAATCATGTCGACTGCCACTCCTGCGTGGCTGTCAGTCTGGGTGTTGTCGTCATGGGTTAGCAGAGAGTCATCATACCTGCGGATACCACCGTCGATGCCGTTGGATGTTCCCAGAGCCTCAGACGTAGACGTGGTCTGGATGCTTGGGCCATGCATCTCAGATGGATCGTCTTCTGCTTCAAGGGGCCCGAGGGGGATCATGTCCACCATGACATAAGACGACGACTCAGTCATTGCTCTGCCAGTCACAGGCTGCAGTACTGGAGTTCGAGGCATCTTGTCATGGTTACGAAGCCTGGCCTCATCACTCAAGGATGGGTCAACATCATCATCACTTGGATGTTGCCAACTCGAAGTCCCAAGAGACGAGGCAGCAGGCTCCGACCTCAGCTGCTTAACCTGAGCAGCTTTGATCGGAGCAACACCACCAGCTCTCATCTTCTCATGGTCGTCCTCATATACAAGAAACACATCCATCGGTGCCGTCACCGTAGGCGAGGATGGAATACTCGGCTCTGAAGAGAGCAGCGGACAGCCATCCTCCGGGCTCGCCTCACGGATCGTGGTGGGGGTTTGGAGTTCGTGAGGACGAAGGAGGTGAAGAGGTGACTTGGCAGAGTCAAAGACACCATCGTCCTTAGAGTGATGAGTCTGAGGAGTGTGCTGTCTGATAACACCAAGGGTTAGCATTCACCTTGACGACACTGTGTTAGGGATGGTACCTCTCAACAGGGACAGGGCCTTCTTCAAGGCTGATGCTGCTATCCCGTCTAGCCATCTTCCTAGACCGAGGAGGAGACGGACGAGAGCCATCAATACCACAAAGAGGGTCCATGCTTGGTGTGGCAAAAGCTGGGGGTGAGGAGAAATATTGCTTGTTTTCTCGAAAAGAAAGAAAGCACAGGACACGGGGGAGCTAGTTATAAGGCCCCCTTCTCATCATACAAAACCATGTCCCCGGGACATAGAACGACGCCAGGTTACCGACAGAAAGGAACCGGGCCCCCTCCCTAAGAGAATCCTCCCGTCCGCAACAGGCCCGAGCATCTGGGTCGCGCGCGCAAGCGGCTTCGGCTGCGAACCATGTTTCCCGTTCATGCCCCCTCCCCCTGTTTCCCGTCATCTCTTTCCTCGACAAGGCAACCAAACCAATGCATAAGACCCAGTATACCGGGAGACCCCCCCGGTGTCTGTCGTGTCGGATGCATCCCCGGGCCTGTTCTGCTCTGCTGTGTGGGGAGCCGTCAAGCGGATGGCGTTCGCCTGGTGGTTCGCCAACCCAGTCCGCCGGGTCGTGCCTACGACGGGTGATCTGCAGGAAGCGAGACACAGGGAAAAAAAAGCCATGTTGACGTGGATTAGAGACAAAGAGGCTTTTTTGGAATTGATGACAGGCAAACATGCAAAGAGAAGAAGAAAAGTCCTAGCCGAGAAGTACAATTCGCCGTCTTTCACCCTCGAAAAAGTCAAATCCCATGAGCCCATGTTAACCCTCCCTTGACAGACCCAGACACACACACTCTTTCAGACCCAGGCCGGTGGGCGGGGACAAACTCGGCCAACCGTCCTGCCGGTAAAAGGGGTGGTGTGCTGCAATACCCGATGGCCTGGTAAGGCGCATCTCATCTTACCCAAGTCGGCGGTAAAAAGAGGCTGGACGGATCGTCCCTCGTCTCGTCACCGCTTCGTTGTTGTTGTTGTGCATGACAAAAGAACCCTGTTGGAATCAGCTGTTTTGCAGCCGAGGGGTTTCTTTGCTTTTTTTTCCCTTTCCCCTTCCTCGTTATCTGTCTCATGGGTATGGGCGTGGGTGTCTCGGCTTCGCGCTGCAATTTTCCTCGTGAGGATAATGGTTACCGGCAGTTGGGGAGAGAAGTCTCGGTTAAGGCTGTGCAAGCAGGTTGCAAGGCAAACATTGTGTTGGCATTACGTCTATTTGGACAGAAGCAGTTAAGAATGTGAAAGCTGAGTGAAGATCACTTCCAATTGAGCTCCAACAATGGACCGATATTTTAACAAAGTATCCTGTAAAGAGTCTGACAAACCTGTGACAGGGCGAAACACCACTGTAAAATCCAACAATTGTCCAACAATGACCCGACAAATGGCCAACAATAGTCCAACAATTAACCAACAATCGACATGGGTATAATACTATGGAAAACCCGCTAAATCCAACAATTAACCCACAAGTATCCAACAAATGGCCTACAAAAGACCGACAATTAACCTACAAATGTAACAAAAAACCCTGCAATCTCCCTCAATCGACCTCTCGTAACTCCTTTTCCATACATACAAAAACTCTCTCCTAACCCCTCCCCCTCTTTACACGCAACCCCCTGTCAAAAGTGGCAGGCCTCAAAAAAAAATCTCATGGACCCCCTGTTCATGCTCTAACCT
Source organism: Fusarium sp. MBC 438 (assembly GCA_030779245.1). Classification (NCBI taxonomy): domain Eukaryota; kingdom Fungi; phylum Ascomycota; class Sordariomycetes; order Hypocreales; family Nectriaceae; genus Fusarium; species Fusarium sp. MBC 438. Next base: position 23,406 of record JAPFTB010000285.1, read on the forward strand.
CAAGCCACCCGTCCCTTGTTGTCGGGTCCGTCCCCGTCCTGAGTCAGGTTGAGTTTGTGCACGACCGGGGTTTGACTCTATGCATGAGAGAGGTAGGTGCATATTTTTGTTGTGCATGTTTGTCTTTTGCATAGCACTAAACTGCCCGATGTCTATCGGACGAGGCATTGAGCATAAGCATGGAACATGCATTCAAAGGTACATACGCGAGCTGACGAGATGTTAGGAAGCGTGGGGGTAGGGATGTGGTCTCGATGCTATTGAGAGAGGACAATAGCTGAAACTGAGCACATTCAAGAGCGAACAACTTGAAACGTTTAAATCAATAGTTTATAGATCGCCATTGTCTTATTAATGCCAAGTATGTTGTAATCTTGTCCTTGGTTCTCTTTGGTTGTATAGCTTTGCACTTACATCTTCTCATCGGGCTGCGAAAGCTACACGTCACTCTGGCGAGACTGATCACATTTCTACAAACTAGACGGAGTAAGAGTTCAGTAATCCATAATACTCTCCTCACATCATCCAGAGCAAACCGATGCACCTAACCCGTCCTTCAGCACAAAGCAATACTGCGCAGCAAGGCACCACACTCTGGAAGAGAAGACAACAGCTGAAACTGATACAGTCAAGAGATGCATAACATATGATGGCTCATTCAATAGTCTATTGATCAGCATTCTGAAGAAGAAAGCATTATTAGATTACTCAACTATGGTGCCTGGCAGAAATGTGAGTGAGCCTTGTGAGAGGTGCGAGCAGCTCGGCCATTCAGAGAGGACGTGAATGTAGACCTCTATCCCTAATAAGACACAGTACACGAGTCTGAAGTCAATGTAGATGATACGTCGTTCAAGAGAACCGATGTACCTACCGTCATTCAACACAGAGCAATACAGCATAGTAAATAGCCCAAGCTGCCCTTCCGGACAAGACACAACACTCTGAAAGAGAACAGCATTCGCTCAATTTCTCGTCTATAGCATATTCGCTACCACACAAATCCTAGTGTAAGAAAAAAAAAAAAAAAAGGTTCAAAACCCAACCGCTCAATGCAAACGCCCAGCAAAATGCCCTACCGTACTTCTGTTGAGAGCAAAAACAAGATATATCCCTTGTTGTTGAAGCTTGAAAAGAGAAAACGCCCAGTGATGCCATAATCACACTCTGTTTTATATGCCTGACCCAGTCGACTATATATCTACAGCTCGTCTCGGTCAATGTTGGGGAGCTGAAACTTCCACCATCGTGGTCCGACGGGAAGACCGACCCAGACGCGGTAAAGACGGTGGAACTCATAGGTAATGACGTTCCAGCTGCAATATGTTAGCATCCGTTGCATGATAAATTTCAAGGGTCAGAACTTACAGTGCTCTGGGAGTGCGCATCCAGCCCGAGATAACCACCTTCATGGCAGCACGGACGTGAGCAAGCTCATAAGAAATATGACTGCCAAGCGAGTCATCCGCAGGTCCTCTTTGTCGAAGCTCAATAAACTCCCGCATAGCGTCATCCATTTGCGCATTCGTCTCGGCCTCAGCCTCAACCTTGGCCTTGGCTGCATCCTTCTCGATCATCCTGTCGAGCTCATCCTCACCCGCATTCCTCGCCTCCAAGAGGTGGCGGAACTCATTGACGGCGTTGACAGAGCTGCTGATACGGGCGTATGTATTGAACAGGGCCACAAGCTCGGTGCGCTTGAGGACGGGGATGTCGTCGCTGTTGTTGTCGAACTCGAACAGAACCTTGAGGGCGGTGCCATAGCCGGCAGCCTGGAGCTTGCCCCAGAGACGGCACTTGTCACAGCCAACACAGTCCATCAGACGACTAACGTTGCGGAAGCGGTTACGGAAGTCCTCCTTCAGGGAAGGTCCCTCGCCGTTAACAAACATGAGGGTCTCGTCAAAGATCTGGGGCACACTGGCGGCTCGCTGGGTAACCTCGAGAACCTTGGCACGGGTGGCTGCATCTCCAGAGGGATCGCCAGTGCAGAAGGTATAGTCGTCGGTCTGAAGGTAAGGGCCAATCTTGGCAATAGCGCGGGTCATGAGCGCATAGTTAAAGTAGATGTTGCCAATGCGATCGGGGAACTTGTGAAGACGGTGTTCGTAGCAGGCAACGTTGGGGTGCCAGTCGCCTGTGGTCTGGTTCAGAAAGTTGTAGCACAGGTGGGCGCTGATGCTGGCGTGCATTCCCGACATGACACGGTAAAAGACACGCTTCTCAAGACACTCGTCGTCAACCTCGAAGCCGGTGTTCGCAACAAATGGAGTGTTGGGGTTCTGCTGGCGCTTCTCCTGGAGCTGGGCCTGACGTCCAGCTGCATCGAGAATATGCTTGAAGTCCTGGGCGGCCGGGCCTGGCTTCCACTGTGAAGTGCCGAGATCGGCAGACTTGGGGAACGAGCTCTTCTGGAAGCAGTTCTCGCGGTAGACGGCATTCCAGACTTGCGCGGCGCCTGCACCAGCGTATCCAGTGAATCGTTCGGGGTTTCGCACCAAGCTCACATAGTCACCCTTGGAGCTTGCGCTCTCATCCTCGGGGACGCAAAAGTCTCGATCGTCGCATTCGTCATCATATTCGAAAACGCAGCTCTCACCAACGTCCTCGCCAAGTTTTCCCTGAAGAGGTCGCTCAGGGTGCTGGTGATGGGCCTTCTTGCCAGGGTGCTTGGCGCGAGGACCCTCGAGCTTGCCCAGCGCGTGGGCTCGCCAGACTTCGGGAATGTCCTCCTCGTTATCCAGGGTCTCGACGGCGCATCCAATGTTTCCGCACATTCCATTTTCGTCATTCCAAAAGGGACACTTCTTGTGGAAGAGGTTTACTCGGTAGTGGGAGAAGAAGTCGGTGTTGTGGGTGAGGTCGTCGACGGCGGGTTTGACTCCAGTATTGAGCTTGTCGAGGGTCGCAAACGAGGCGCAGGCATCGCCAACGATGGATTTGGGCGAGATCTGTTAGAGAGCAAAGTTAGAAAGCCCAGGACAAGAGAGTGGACTTTGCGCGCGGGTGGCAAGCAATGACTTACATGACAGTCATCCGAGGAACTCTCGCAAGAACCTGGTGCGCCCCAAAGGGCAAACACAGAAAGATAGAATAACCTGCTTGCAGATTTCATGACTGCTCAGCGACGGGCGAATTCAGAGTTTCGAGTCGATGCAGGCTGCAGAAGCGACAGCGCGGGAAGTGAAGCGACGGGCCGACGTGCAGGAGGCAGTTGACCGCAAATGTCAAAGAAAAGACGGTAGATATTCCTCTCGAGGAGATATTTCGAATCGCCAGCGAGTGAAGGCGACACAAAAAAGAAACAAGACAGTCGTTTTTGTCTATAAAGTGCTTTGTTGTAAGAGAGAGAGGAAGAAGAAGCGACGTATGAAGTAAGGCAAGTAAAGAAGTGGGTTGACAGGACAGGACCCCCAGCGGCGTCGGCGGGCAGCGATGGACACCTTTCCTATTCTGTACAAGCGCCGTTGACTCTCGAACGGTCAAATGTACCTTTAATTCTAGCACGAGTCTCGAAGAAACAAGAGATGAAGATAAATGGTCAAGTAAATGGGTTGGTATGTTGAAGGAATAGGAACAAGTTGGAGGGTGAGATACAAAAAGGCTTCAAGCCACGTACGGAATATCCTAAAAGATGCCACGCTGGCTGTTCATACGCATGCTTCCCTCCGAGATCCGTTCCCGGACGAATATTTGAGGCGAAGCCGCAATTCGTGCGTCGTGGACCCCGACACTCCGTCAGCCTCGTCCTCCAATTGACACGATGCAAGCATTCAAGGAAGATGTTAGCGGATGTTATTACAACCTAGAAAGGGAATCAATAGGGTCATCAGTGTTACAAAAACCACAAAGAAATATATCGATATAAAATCCTTCTTCTTTGTCTCTTCAAGTCCGGATATGCATGTACTTCTTCAGCTGCAATCTGTCCACAACACAGAGTGGCAATTACAAAGCAACTATTGATTTACAAGCAACCATTCCCCTCCGCTGCACTGGGCTCGGAGAGTTTGACGTAAAATCAGGCGATCATCCAGGCACCACAAGTAATCAGCCCAGCAGTTAAACCGCGTACTGTCTTGTCACAGCAGGGGGTTCACGGCATACAACCGAGAAACCTTATGGCATCTGCCACCAAGGTGAATTACTCCGGACTGCGTACGCTACAAACAATTCATCCTTCGTGTTTAAACTTTTTATATAAAATCACTGCCCTTCAGCATGTGAATTGCTATTTTCAGAAAGAATACTCAAGAACCTTTCCTCATCTCCCCCTCCATCCTCCGGAATGCTCCATCCAACCACCACTCCCAAATGACATGTCTCCAGTGTTTCCTCTTCCCTCGCAAACAGATCTGAGTCAGCAGTCTCAGAGTCGAAAGATGACCCGTGGACCTGGAACCAGCCACAACTTGGATATCCTCTCATAGCTCAAAGCCACACCTTTTTGTTCCTGGTTTGAACGTGGTGTGATGTTCAAGTATTCAAGTGGATCGGGACGCAGGCACAGCTCATTAATGGTAGGGATCTTTGTTGTGCCTAATCTACGACCTTATCGAGGCACAAGTTGTAGACCTACTCAGTCGCAATCTGTCAAGCTTCTTGTGCTATCAATACAAGACTCATTATAGATGCTCGCACACGTCTCTCCAGTTACGCAGTATGCGATCCTACATCCAGCCACCCCTCCGATATCCCGGTCTCGCTTCCATGTTACCTATGTAACTCCGGAACCTTTCCGCCCACTCAAGACCAATCCTTCTCTCCTCGCGCCTGTAGACCATGTCACCAAATGGATACTTCCCAACTCCACTCCTCAAGGGGAGTCGGCTATAAGCCGCATGTCTTCCTTTGCCTGGCCCATTCAAGATATAACCATGCTGGCCTCAAATCAGAGACGATGGAAAGGATGATTAGAAAACCAGTAAACACTCTCTTGAAACCCATACAAACGCCAATCGCGTTTCCGGACCGTTCCAGATCCAATTCCGTATTAAGTACCCATGTCTCGTTGCCGTTACCTTGGGGCGGAGCGGATCCAACTCGCGACCATGACTCCATCAGCAGTGATCCATCCTCCCCGCTCTTCCATGCCAACCACACAACCAACTCGTGGTCCATGCGTCATACATACAGGCCGCTCGTTGAATCTCGAGGATAAAGGTTGCGGTGTTGTGTTAGGACGGCATTGATCATCAAGGCCAGTGTTGACCATCGAGCACTGAGATATGGGACGTTGCGCGCGTTCTGTTTTGAACCAACAAAAGTCTCTTTTTGCTTCTCTTCTCTTCTTATATCTTAACGTGTAGACCGTGAAATCGTGAGACGACGTCGGAATCTCCGTCCGAGCTCTGCGTTTGGCGCCGACCGAAGGCGCTGTAAAGTAGATATGTATGATAGGTAATTGAAGGGGAAATCTGAGTCGTGTGGAGATGGGCGGGTTACTGAGGTGGTTGGAAGTTGAGTTCTCGCCTGGTGAGCACATGTTAGTCACCAGGGCACGTACTTGTGGGCCTCAAAGCTCGATAGAGTAGATTCAGCAACTTACTTGAACAAGAGAATGTGTGGCTCTGGCTCATGAACTTCGTAATGCTCCCATCCTAGACTCTATAGGTGCTCGTTAGTCTCGCAGTCCTCCATCATGCCCGCATCATTCCCCGATTGAAGCGCGGGGATGGCTAGGGCGCGGATGCCATACCTGAGTGATGCCAAGAGCTCGCCATTCCTCCTCCCACAAGAGCTTGAGAGTACCCTTGGCAGTGTCGTGGTAATCCTTGGGGATGGCCTTGAGCATGGCTTTGGGAAGCTGGACATGGCGGTATTCGAATTCACTATCCGAGTATCGGGCCGAGTAGTGAATGGAGTCGATGTACTCTTCTAATCGTGCGCGCTCAGAGTCAGAAAGAGGCCGGGGCGACTTATTCCGGCGAGACATGTCAATGTCCATGGGCATTTTGGCGGGTTTGTTTGTTTGTTTGTTTGTTGTTGGTGGTTGAGGGCGGGGTGAGGAGGATATAGCTCGAGGTTTCGAGAATGCGGGGAGGGGGGCTTCTGGAGCTCGGTTGATCGATCGGTGAAGGCGGGTCAAAACCAAGGCTTCGTTTGGACGGAACGACTCCCAATGCTCCGTGTGTTTATCGATGGGGGTATTATCCCGCGTTGTTTTTGTATTTCGCTCCGACTTGGTGGGACGACGCGGAGAGGAAGGCTGGGGTTTTTGAGAAGCTTTTATAAAAGTCACGCGAGATCGGCAGTTGGGGTGTCTCTCGCAGCACGAGGCTGGGTTTGTTTTTTCTCAAGGCGGTCAAAGAGACCTTTTCCCGGGGTAAGGACTTGAACGGGGACGAGGGTTGTTTCTGGGGCTGAGTCGCTCTCGGTCGCGAAAACAAGGCGTGAGCAGGGAGACTCGTCGCTGGAGAGCTTGTGCACGCGCTTGGAAGGCAGGGCGAGAACGAATATAACGAGAGCCGATCGAAAAGCGTGAAAGCCGTGAAAAAAAACAGTAGTAGCGGTCGAGTGATGTCGAACAAGGCGAATGCGATGGTGGATGTAAAAAAGAGAAGAACAGTGTAGAGGAGGGAGAGAGAGCAAGGGGGGAAGGAGAAGAGTTGAAGAGGGAGAAAAATAAGGATTTTGGTGTTGATGGTGTTGCGGCGGGTTTTTGGAGCCAGTGATGGATGGGAAAATGGCAGCAACGGCGCGGTACTCTGTAGGTGTGTGTACCTTCCGTGAGCGGGGGTGACCAGTCAGAGCCAGTGGGTGCTTGTGCGTGTGCGTTGCGTGTGTGCGTGTGTGGAAAGATGGAGAAGAAAAGTAAACAAATGGGTGCCATAGTAATTTCCATCCATCACTCACACACATTTACAGTGCATACAAGTTCCCACTTTACCAGCCATTCATTCAACAATTTTTTTTTCTTTTTCTTCTCTGTCTATTACAAAATTGTAAACAGAGTGCCTTTTGGGGTAGTCCATAGTAGCCACAATACCCATGCCTCGTCACCTTGTTTTTTTTTTTTGCTCTGTTTGGTTAATGACGAAAGCCACAGCCCATATTGGATGCCCAAGCATAGCCTCCACAGTGTCTTACTCTGATCTCTCTCTTTATTATTGCTCATACTCACTCATGGAAGACTGTAGAAGTAGGAAAAACACCCCATGTCGATTCCCCAGCTGTCATACCTTTCTAGGCACGACAATGATCGACAGTTTCTACGTCGGTTGGTTGGGCGAGCGAAGTGCAGAATCGTCCCTGGTCACAACGGCCAAGCATGCTTCTTTCTGTCGACAGGGGTCCGGGGACTAGACGGCCGTTGGAACTTTTCTGGTCTCTTTTTTTTTCGGTGATAACAAAACAGACAGCTTCAGAGGTCCGTGCTCGTGGGGTGTAGTTAATGTCTTGCAAAAGTCTTGAAGCTATACCGAGTCGACGTCTGATTACAACTCTTAGCGAGATAAGCCTGTCCTCTGCTGGGGTGGTCCATCATTCATTCTTCCGCCATTCTTTTTCTTTCTCCCCTCAATCTGGATATCACTGTGATGACATAAATCACTGAAACCCCAGCACGTGGCACCCACATCGTCATATCTCAAATCCCTCCCCTGCCATGAGACGTCAGTGATAGCTTCACTACCGTGGAGGACAACATGGGTAATACAATCAACCAGGACTTTTGCATTTCGCACTCCCATCTTTCCGACTTGATCCCGCACAGAGAAGCACACATCACGTCATGAACCAGAAATGATGTCACTGCCTTTCATTTCAACCTGCAAGCCCTCGGGCAAGGATCCTCCTCGTTCGATTTGCCCTTTCTTTTTTGTCTGGCCCTGTTTTTTTCTTTTTCTGCCCCCGAAGCCGAGCCTGATCGTGCCTGGATCTGCCTGCCTTCTCGCGGCGCTGCCCGCCCCCTCATGATAACCCACAGAAACCCCGAATTACATTTCTGTCAACTGATGCATCTCTGCTTTTTTGTTCCGAATGAACTCGGCCAACTCCGCCCTGCTCCCCTGCAGTCCCTCGGTAGCCTGTGGCAACCCAGGACGCATCTTCTTCTCGAACGATAACCGAAGCTCTCCATCCCGAGACACGCCCACCGAGTCCCCTGATGGTCGTCGGTCATCCACGGGTCTGGTAGGCTCAGGCATCACTCGGCCGGCTGGAGTGAAATTATGAACCCTGCGTAGAGTCTCGGCTCCAACATTGAACTGGTTCCTTGTTAGACCATGGACAGTGTGACACTACCTGGTCCTAGCAGGCTTCATTGGGGTAAATGCATGTCAATCCGAGCCGAGGGGATGACATGTATGAGCTCCGAGACTTCCAGAGACAGTGCATGATGGGAGCTATCCTGGATCGCTCATTATCGAATAAAATGAGTTGCTATTCGTCATCGTCGTGACTATATGAATGGTACAGAGCCCAACAGTGGAGCAGTACCTCGCCCGGATTCCTTCAACGCAATATGGTTGACAACGTTTCCAATCTTGGCCTTGATGCCTGTGACGTGAATCTCCCAACCGCGAATGCCATCAAACTTGCTCTGCTTGAATAGCCTCAAGGTCTCAAAAGATAATTCATCCCCAGGAAGATGAAATGTCCATCCAATTGATATGTGAAAGGCAGTGCCGACGGCATCTCTTGTATCCACGTCATTTGCATTGCGTTGATACAGAGTCGGTTGGCCAAACTGGGCAGCGATGGTATTGCTCTTTGCCAGGAGAGCCGTAAGCTCTGGGTTTGGAGTTCGTATAGCCTCTTCGCTGTCAGATCCTGCCTTACTCACAACACTGGCAACCCGAAGAATGAGAAATGTGCGATCCGAGTCGGGTGACCTATACCAGGCAAGTCCTCGAGGCCTAACGATGAATGGAGCAATGCCACTGCTGGTGAATGTTTGCGTGATCCTTTCTAGAAACTCGTCCTTGTTGCCCGTACTGAGAGACAATGGACGCGACAGGCTGATATGCAGCGGCAGAGGAGATCCCAGGTCACTAGTCAAGAAGTTGAGGAGCTCAATCTCACCCGATGCCTGCTTCTCAATGTCGGCCAACAATTCCGTCAAGAGGGCATGCTGGGTAGTAGAAGGATGCCCTAGACGATATCAATTATGCACATGACGGCCTAAAAGCCTTGATACTTACACTCGACATAGAGATGACTCGGCCAGTTTCCAACCACGTGAGGAACTTGGCGTTTCCGTCCCTGATGGAGGCTCGGGTCATCCACGACACTCTGGCGAACGGTAGAAGCATATAGATCGTGAAAGGTGTCGGGCAACGGGGGCATGGATGAAGCTTCGGCATCCTTGGCTTGGCCGGCATCGGCAGCTGGATTACTCGGAGTCCTTGTGGTGTCCGACGTTCGGGAGGAGTGGGCCGCCGTACCATCAGCACCCTTCCGGCGCTTGATACGGCGAGAGTCGGGGCCGGAGTCTTCATCCGCGGAGTCGGAGGAAGAATAATCAACGAGAGCCATGGCTATGGCTTGTGATTGGTACCGTCGCGCTGGCTTTCGGTATCAATAGATGGACGCGTACTCCTCGTATTGATTGTGACCGTGCCTAGACTGCGGAACTACCGATGCCGAGGCTTTACAGGAATGATTCTTGTGTTTGCGTGGTCTGAAGAGTCTGGAAGCAGTTGGCTGAACCTAGGCAGAGAAAAGTGTGGGGCGGTGAGAAAGGTGGACAAGTTAGCAACGGGGTTGAGTGAAGCATCCATATCTTCGAAAACACCAAGATCTAGGAACCATTGTACGCCCAGCATGTGATTCTTGGAGATTAGAAGCTGTAGGAAGCTGGATAAGATAGTTTCTATGGCTTCCCGCTCAGAATAGAACATTTCGAACACGTAGGGCATTACTACATGGTAGCATAGATCTTATCGACATGCATCGCCGATCCAACATTCATCGTAGGGTAGCATTCACGCATATTGCTGATCAATTGCGTTGTCAAGACGTCGCTAAGCAAGGGTTTATTTCCCAACAAGAATTCATGCCCAGAGCTTGGATGCAGAATTAACCAGCTTCGACTGCTTAATGCCGCGAAGAATGACTTGTCCCTGAGTCCCTGCATTTCACTCGAGACAGACTCTGGACAGGCTATGGACAGGCTAGCAGGGCAGTGAATGTGATACTACTGCAAAGTGCTTGCATCGGCGGTGTGTGATAACTCGTGTCCCGTGTCTTGGTCTGGGTCGGTCGGGCCATGGCCTGAGTGTCAAGTGTGTCCGGGTCCCCCGGCCCCCCGAGCTAAGCCTTGGACGCCCGGGACGCCGGAGCACCACCGTCATTGGAGTAGCAAAGGCCTAGGCCCGTTCAGAGGTCCCTTCCAGCAGTAGCGGGGAGCAGGCGAGTCCCTTTTGGTGACAAGGGTTGAGATCCCAAGTGCTATGCTATTTTTTGCGATATCAGGTGACAGCTTAACCGATGGGCTTCGCTCCCTTGCAACGGCGACTGGTGACCTATGAGTCGATTCAAAGTTATCCCGGTTTACAAACTTTAGATGACATTTTTTTTTTAGGGACGCGCGTTGAGGGTCTAGTTAGTTCGTGTAGCTGACGTCGTTCTACCGTTTGATCCGGGCAGTGCCGCGATCCGAAAGACAAAAAAGGAGGGCGAGCGATCGTTCGTTCCAGGACATCCGAAGCCAAGTGCAGTGAAGAAAAAGATGGATGGGCGACATGGGGGTCGGTCGGTGATGGTGAGTGTGCAAGGGGTCAAGGCCAGTAGTGACGGGAGCTGCCCCTCCCCCTCAACCCCGCGGAATATGGATGTCTTGAAGACAATGGGACAGCCGGACGGGACGGAGGTGATAGTGATTAGACGGTGCCTGGGCGGCGTTTGATGGCGTCGAGCCATATCCGGAAGAAGCTTGCCAGGTGTGTGTGACGGCACAGACAAAGAAGTTCGAATTGAGTCACGAGGAGCTTTTCAGCTTGACCCCGCTGATGGGCCCTGAGGTGGTAGTGGACGCATGATGGACGACCGAAAAGGAGGGGGAACGAGACCAACGCCGAGATCTGTAAGGTAGGGTGTGCTTTGCCTCACCTCGCCTCGTACCTGCCGCACCTTTGAGCTTCTTTTTTTTTCTGCTGCTTGTCTCCATTGAGCTTTGCCTATTTTAAAAGGGGACCTGCATCTCCTCCATCCCGTTTTGTTTCGTTTTTTCCCTCTTCATCCCGTCTTTCTTGACATCCCGGGAAGTAACCAATACCCTAGACTTGCCCGACTTCACATGGTCTCATTCGTCGACCGATACGAGATCCCAAGACTCGACGACGTTGCCTTTACCGCTGTCGTAAACTTAAAAAGGCCCCTTGGCCCATCACTGCCATCAGCGACTCGACTCTCAGGTGTCTGCTCAATTCACCTCTTTCAACTGATCACGACTTCGACCTGTCAGCGACCTACTAAGCACGCGACACGCACGTCCCTCAATTAGATTCATACCGAAGCGAATCTTTCAAAGCTCAGATTCTTCTATCATCACCATGGATGAATCTAGAGATAAGCAGTGGGTGAGTTTGACAAAGCTCTTTGCGCAGTGCGACCCAGTCTTTTCCCCCCGTTTCCCGTTCCGTTCCTTGGTCTTTCGTCAAAATGTTCCGTGCGCTTCTCTGCCCAACGTCATCTCACCAGGCGCCAATCAAGAGCAAAACGTCAGGGACCCAGCAAGGACCCTTCTCTTGTTGCGTCAATGCCGATCCCCGTCGTTCCGGGATCCGTCGTCTTGATGCTGGGCTCTTGGTGGAAGCCAGCGCAACAGCCAAGATTGATTCAGCCCCATCCACGCAAGCTAGATGACGTTTCTCATGAACCATGCTTGCCTTGCATCAGTCGCGTCGCAATCAATGTGTATTTATACTCTGTTCTAACAATTATCACAGGCGAAAGCTTACATTCTCGATCCTTTGACTGCTCCTGAACCAAACCAAGAAACTGGGATTGGAGCTTCTCACAACCTTTCAGCGCAATTACGCAATATCTCTCTTGAAAACAAAAGCCCAAGCCCGAGCCAAGATCGCAAGCACAAGCATAGATCATCATCTCATAGCCATCGACATCGCAGCTATCCTACTCCTCCTACTTCAGCCAGCCCAACTCGGTCTGACTTTCATCCCTCGAACCCATTCTCGGACTCTGCGTCTTCACGACGAGCTCCCTCTTCCAAGTCGCTGTCTCCTCCAAATTCACCCCCAGCCGACTCTCGCCGTTATCCACCCAATTCTGCAGTAACCCGTTCGTCCAGCGCCCGGGTTCCCCAGCAATCAAGCCTTCGACCTCCGGCTGTTCACCACCGTAGCTTCAGCACCGGCAATTGTGACATTTCACGCAAGCCCTCGCTAAACCAGCGATACCCAGGCGACATGTCTCACAGACCACTTGAGATCCTCAGAAAAGAGGCCCGCGCAGCTGATCGCGCACCGCATTTGCGACGAAAGCAATTGCCTGTCACCGACACCATTGATGCTCTCGACACCATCGGCGGGACATACCATCATGGTGGTCCTTATGACGCCACTCTTGCCAGCCGCAACCGAAACAAGATGTACTCGCCCGTTGCCGCCGTTCAGGATTCCAACAACGAGGCTATCCGTGCCACCCCCAGAGAGTACATTGAGGACTCTCTTAGACGGCATATTCCACTTCAAGGAACTGCTACAATTCCTAGCGGCGAGCAGGATTTCCGTGGTGATAGAATTGAATATGAAGAAGGTGCCGATCTCATGAGAGAACCTGATGCGGTCGGCGGCGCATACAAGCGTTGGGATGGTATTGTATGTACTCTTGATGCACCCCCTTGTTCGAGCTACCTACTAACATAGACAGAAATACCATCCTGATGATCTCAAGGGGAAGGGCGAACCTTCCTACACCTACGAAAAGGACTTGAAGGAAAAGAAGCGTCTACGCCGTGGGGAACCAGTCGAGTACGAATTGTCATCAGGCATGAAGAGTAGCAGACGCCCTCCCTTCAGTCACCACCGAAGCTTCAGCGAGAATCCACGATCAGCGCCTTCTCAAGACGGCGCATCAGATGGAAACGGGCTTCGCCGCAACAACTCTACAGGCCGACATCGTCTAAGCGATGGTCTTCGAAGACGCTTTGGTAGTATGAGGCGTAAGAAGGTCGATGAGGTCCGATAAGTTTCCTAGACGCTCGTGTTTTTTCTTTATCTCTTTTTCTTTGTGGATTTCGGCGTTTATCATGCTGGGCGATTGATAAGGAAGAAACTTCTTTGTTGGGAACTATGACGTGTATACAAATGGCGAGATGGCTACCGATGACGACACGGGCGCGATTAGGATTTTGTGTTTTACTGGGCAGCGCTTGTGCTTGGCAGTGGTAGAGATATCTTATGGAGAAAAAAAGAAGAGCGCCAAGTATGGTTACTGTGTGCTATGAGCGAGTTAGAGCTATGAATTATATCCAGTACAGGAAGTCGTGTCTTGCGTCGTGTTTGAGCATATGTTTCAGAGATTGTCGAGACTACCTAGACACGCAGTCGTAGAAAAGCTTAAGACACCAGGACGAACGGTTGCGCTTAGTTAAATCAATAAAGAGTATTCAATTAATAAGCTAATTATGAGCTAAATAAGAGATAAGATGCGGGGTGGGGGAATATACTAAATCTTTGAGTATTTTAGGGACTTTTGGTTGCCTCGGAAAATAGAGATCGTTGACTCTGTTTCTCATGATTTTCTGCGAACGCGTGCTAGATGACCATGGAAACCTTTTAGAGATGTATTGCTCTACTTGTGCCCAATTGTTTATGAGGCAACTAAACAATGGCAGCCATGTAGCTGCACAAACTATATATCCCGATACACGACCTCGTCCCATAACAATACACCTCCTATCAGGCTAGAACCTTAGAAATACGCCAGTCCACTCCATCCTAGCACACCCTCAAGCTCATCCCTCAGCTCCGCAACACCATCATACCCGCCCTTGCCAGCAATCTCTGCCCTCTTTGCAGCGCCTAGTTCAGCCCATCTCGCCAGGATAGCACCGTCGACGATGGTTCGTCCCGCGGCAGCTTCGACACCCACAGGTCGTGTACCACTTGGAAGCCGGAAGGCCTTTGCATTGAGACCTCCGTAGGGTGTCAACGCGGGGAGAAGCTGGTTCGTTACCGAGAGGAGACGGCGGTATGTCGTCTCTGGGAGGGGTACAAGGGTTGAGAGGTGACCTGATGGGGAGGCTAGGAGGAGGACTTGCGAAGGGTCTGAGGGGGACGGATGGGCGGGAGGGGTTGTTCGCGGGAGGAGAAGCATAGAGGTTGGGGGGTTGGGAGAGACGGAGAAGGTTGTTCGGTGAAGGAGGAGATGGCCTTGAAGGGATTTGGGATCTGAAGATTGTTAGCTTTGTTTGAGTGGTTCCATGTGCTTGAACTTACGCTCGGGGTTAAACTCGAGGATGTGTAAATCACCATCGGCATCTGCTGCGACGATGGCAAGGTCTTCGCCATCAGGGAGGAAATCCGCTACCAGGAGCGGCAACCGGCCGTGACTCTTGCCCAGGATCTTGAACGTGTAAGGCTCTTCAGTGTATCCTGCGAACCAGACACCCTTAAAGGCATCAGCCATGACACACAAACCGGTCCTTGGGAGCTCGCGAGCGCTTGAAACATGACAACTCATATCAAGGAAAGCCACAGGCAATAGGGAGCCATCCTCCTTGAGACCTCTTACCATGCACTTTTGGCCTTGAGCGACAAGCATAAGACCTTGCGTGCCAATCTCCGAGATGGCAGTGACACCACCTCGAGGAATGTCCTCGCGGGCAATGGCCTTGAGACGCTTGTTGGTTTCGGGCTTGCCAGGCTCGGGGATGACGGTGACAATGTCAAAGACGTGGACGCGGCCGCGAATGGGAAGGTCCTCGCCCTTAGAGAGGGCGGTTCCCACCGTGAGGAGGAAGCGACGCTCCTTTGTCTCCTCCGAGACTTCGAGTTGTAGTGTCTTCATGCACTCGATGGATTCACATGACTCGAGCTCTTGATCGTGGATGACGGTCAGACTGACGGGGCTGATGAGCTTGAGAACACCACGGGGCATGGTTGGTGCAAAAGTGAGTGTTTCCTTTGCCCATTCTTTGTGGTAATCGTCATCCCTTGGTAGCTCAAACGGCTCATCCGTTGTGCATCCTGCGATATATGTACCAGTCGGTTGATGATACGCAATACCGCAAACATCACTGTCCAAAGGCACCTTCTTGACAGATATGCCAAGATCGGTAAAGTTAGTCTCAGAGGGGAGCTGTGTCACACGTGCAATGCCCTCGTCGTCGGCATAGATGAAACCTCGATCGCAGCCCTCGGTGTGGAACGTGCTCATGCCACGGACGCCAAGACCCTGGAGACCGATGACGCGAGGGATACTCTTGCTGGACTTGAGGATGAAGCTTGGTGATGGACCTGGAAGGAAGACAGTGCTGTAGCCGTTGACGTTGGCGCATGGTCTTAGGGGCACGAAGCGTGGTTGCTGGACGGCATCGTCTTGTGGTGTCTCGACGGGACTGGTGGCGAGTGCCGCATTGGAAGCCTTCTTGAAAGTAAGGGTGGCGGATAGCGTGGGTTCAGCGCCCTCTGCTTGGTAGCGAAGGGGCTCGTAGATGGTGAGATCGTCGGTTTGGTTTCGGAGCTGGGGGGGTTAGTATCCTATTGGCAGAAGAGCACCAAGCTCACTTACGATGAGATATGGTGATTGAGATACAGTGTCTCCGAGATCTGCCACCAACAGCTCGCGGAGGTTCTCTTTCGCTAGGCCTCGGCGGAGAGTATAGTCTGCAGAGAGATAAGGAGGAACATAACACAAGCCTTCAGCGACGTAGACCGGCTTTGAGAGATCAGGGAGTGCGTAGACCTACTCAACTTAGCTAAGCGAATATGCAAGATGAGGTTGTAACTTACGTGTAGCGCTCCTGTTGAGCTAAGGAGGAACATCATAATCTTGGAAGTGTCGGCACCCTTGTCACCAACACTTGGCTGGAAGACGCCCTTTGTATCCGTGTACAAGCAACCCGCGTGCCATTTTGTGCTATGGAGCGTGGAATCCGTCTTCTCAACCTCTTCGAGCTCGTTGTTGCTGTCAATCTGCGCGATTAAGACGCTGCTGTCGTCACGGATGAGCAGCAGATAGGGGTCTGCGATACTGGCGCTGATGACTCTGGGTTCAGCGCCAGTTTCTTCGTCAAGCATTGGCAAGATCTGAGTGAGACCAAGGTCTGTCATTGTTAGCATATGCATGATCATGTTCAATGGATTTGCTCACCTCCATCATAGGATCGAACCTCAGATTTCAAGACCTGAATGACCCTCATTTGCTTGCCCATGGTTCCAGCCTCAACAGTAAAACCAGCTGCAGGATCAAACTCGGTCTCTTTCAGAGTCTCAAACCCAGCAGCAGTGAGAGCATACACATCTGATGTCTCATACCCGTCGAGGTCGACCTTGGCCACAATCATGTACTTGTCATGCTGCCCGAACGTCTCATAGTCGTTTCCAACAGTGACGTTTCCTCCCAGAGACTTGGGAACAGGCTTCTTGACACACATGGTCCAGAACCCACGTGCTTCTGGAAACTCGAATCTTCCGATAATCTTGGGTTGAATGTGTCGGTTGAGGATGGCGAGAGATCCAGAGTTGCCGCGACCAACAACGCAGGCAAGCTGCAAGTCAGAAACGACACCCTTTGACAGGGTTGCTTCTTCGCTATCTGGTAGGAAAGCTGCCTTGCCAGATGTCAAGTCTCTGATGGGGGCGATGCTGAGAAGGGTATCGTGAATGCGGAAACTCAGTTCACCCGATTTGCCCGCTCCGTTGAGAGCCTGGGTTGGCTTTGCGGTCGTTTCGGTGCCGTAGAGATCATCATCTTCGTCGTCATCATCTTCGAGATCGAGATCGTCCACATCAAGCCCAAGGTCGGCGTCAACAAGGCGTGTCTTGCGTCGCTTCTCCTGGCTCATCTTCCTTGACCAACCCAACACAACAGAGTCGCCAGTTTCGCTACCAATAAAGAAGGTGTTTCTACCCAATCTCGAGACCGTGGCCGCGCGGCTCTTGATTAAACTGCCTCCATTTTCCTCTGGAATCATCTTGATGCTGATACCAGATACTGTGCGGCCGTCAATTCGGAATGATACTATGCCGAGTCGGCCGTCGTTGAGAATCAAGAGCAGTTCTCCATTCTCAATGTATAGCTGTTCAATAATGGAACCCTCTAATCGAAGGTTCAAATCCGCCTGGTCGGACAAACTGAAGGAGGTGATCTGTCGAGCCATTGAGTTGACAGCCACGCCATTGGCCTTGCCCGACTGATCAATATGAATGAGCTCGTTCTCTCCGATCAACAACGCGCCGCCAACAGGCGCTGGTAGAGCAATCATCTTGTGGAGGTCTCGCGGGAGGTCGGTAACTGAGAGAATAGTGGTTGAAGCGCGCTGTTGCAGGTCGAGCGTAAAGACCTTGTATGTGAGGTGATCTTTCTGGCCAAGAGAATGCGCCCGCTCTTGACTGGACGACAAGATGCCAAAAGTCGGCTCTCTATACTCATGCAGGAAGGCCAAGTGCACGGGATGAAGCAGACTGGGATCAAGCAGTGGGAGACGGAGGACAAAAGACGGTGTATAGGCTGCTTCTAGAGTGTCGCTATCTCCATTGGCGACTGCGGTGGGCTCCTTGACGGGCCGCGGTCCGTCGAGATCCTCATCCCAATCATCCATCTCCAAGTCCTCTTCCGCTTGTCGGAACGGGAGGATAGCGATATTGCGCGAGCCGAATTGAAAGGCGGCGCATCTGCTGCCAGGGTCGGCCTCGAGGAAATTCACGTATTCGTCAAAGGCGACCTCCCAGGGAGCGCCCTGAAGTTCGTCCTTCTCATAGTAATGGATTGAGAGGGTCTCGAGGGTGTTCTTTTTGGGATCCCACTCGCATAGGCACATCTTGGCCGCTTTGTATGCTAGCAGGAGAGCCTCACCCCCCGATTTTGTATGCTTGGTCTTGATCTTGGCAAGACCTATAACGGTTCCAGCGAGCGGCAGCTCTGCGACGAGTACTAGCTTGGTGTTGTTGGTGCGATCGGTACGGACCAGCATTGACTCGCCGCCGCCGAGGAACGAAGATTCGAGGCCATCGTCGTCATGTGCGCGGTGATCAAACTCGGGCTCGGGCTTGGGAGGCTGCGCAGGCTGGTTCTGGGCATCGAATTCGGCCGAGATGGCCTTTGTTGTAAAGATCTGGAGCAGGGAGCCCTTTGCGACAACGAGGTTCGAGGCCGTGGAGGACGTGAGGGCGATGGTCAAGGAGTGTGTGACGGCTGAAGGAGCCGCAAGCTCTGTATAGGCCTGCATCTCCGCAAGACCATTCTTTCGTGGTCAAGTGAGACCGTTTTGAAGCTCTGGCGGTTGTCGCGATGATGTTGGACCTTTGTTGAATGTTTGCCCAAAAGAGATAGAGCTCGAGCTCAAGCCCGGAAAACCGTTATGCCGTGGTCCGGCTTCGAGGTGGGAGAGCCACCCCTCAAACAGCAAGGGTGCGACAACTGGTAAAAGTCCACTTTGGGCCTGCATAGAAGCATAATAAAACGTGACAAGGTAAAGTGACTTCTATTGAATAGCTTCCTATGCTATTGTATTGCTATCAAATTCATGCGCAATGCTTCTAGGCCTGTAATCCGTCGTTTCTTCGGTTGGCCAGGGGTGTACCATAGAACCACGCCTCAAGACATTGTGCATCCAGCGAATCAGCGCTCTTCCTTTGGAATGCAATTATCAAAATCTGGGGTGGCTCCAGGGCATCACGGGTTGTCCCCTTCGGCAACGCTAGCGTATCAATTGCGTCACAAAAACAACCGCGCCTCGAGCTTCAGGTAAAGCCCAGGGATCCATGGAAATCTTGCTTTTTGAGTAAAGGTTTCCCTCGCCTTTTATCAAAGCGTGACCTTCGCTACACCATTTATCATTTCGAGTTTGCTTGATTTCTCAAGACGTCACTATTGGCTTTGATTTGATCTCTGTCTTCGGATCCTCGGATCTGCTAAACAAAGCAGCGCCAACAAAACAAGCCACGCTGCGAAGCTCTTTTTAGCGGCTTCATTTCTTCTGCCAACTTTACTCGTTGATCCTCATTTGCTCTAGCAGCCTGAAATACTCCGACGATACCCTCATCATGGCCCACGCTGGCCTCGTGCAGACCAGTCTCATCTGGGTCGCCTACGCCGTCGTTGTCGCCCTCTGTCTCATCGCTGCTCTCATCACCACCTTTACGTGGCAGA
The DNA here is from genome assembly GCA_030779245.1 of Fusarium sp. MBC 438. NCBI lineage: Eukaryota > Fungi > Ascomycota > Sordariomycetes > Hypocreales > Nectriaceae > Fusarium > Fusarium sp. MBC 438. The sequence goes on from JAPFTB010000285.1 coordinate 42,687, forward strand.
CTCCTCGAGAACGATCCGCCGTCGTTAGCATCGTCGCCATCGTTAGCTTGACATCTCTGCTCGCTACCGTTTTGCTCCTCCCCGTCGATATCGCCCTCATCTCCGCGACTAGCTCTGCGACTCTCGGCGCCAAGAAAGACTGGGCTACCCCCGAACGCATCGACAGCATCCTCCTTACTCTCAAGATCGTCTACTACAGCTTGTATAGCTTCGATGCTTTGCTGTGTCTGATTGTCATTCCCTTTGCCTATTTCTGGCACGAAGAATATGATGAGATCGAGGTCGAGGAGGAGGGTCGCACGCTGACGAGCCGCTTCTGGGCGTCGCTCAAGTACACCCTCTTCTTCGTCGCTTTCGTCGTCGTTCTCTTCCTGCTCGGATTCTTTGTCCCTGCTGCTGGCGACAGCTCTCAAGACCATTGGGATCTCGACTACTTCAAGAAGCTGATTGCTCAGAACCATGGCGAGAAGGCACTGACCTTTGCCCTGGGTCTGTTGCTTACCCTCGGCACCTTGCTCTACGTCGTCTACACTGGTGCCGGTCTTGCCTTGCTTCCGATCTCCTTCATCAAGGCTGCTCCTTCGATCTCGGCACCACAACTCTCCGAAACCACTGCCTCGCAGCTCGAACAAAACCGCGAACGACAGCGACAGATCGAAATGCGCAACGCTGGTCGACAGGAAGAAATGTCCCGAAAGGATCGCCGAGAGCTGGATGCCTTGGTTCGGGAGGAACAGACACTTGTTCGACGTGAGAGACTTGCTGCTGAGGCTCAGGGAGAGGGACACAGCAGGGTATACCGGGCTTGGCTCAAGGTCTGCGCCGTCTTCCGTCCTATCAAGTTGATCGGTGGTATTCTTTTGCTTCTCCTCTCTGTCTTCATCTGGGTGTCCATGCTCATTACGGGCATCGACAAGGCGAAGAACTCGATCTGCAAGCAAAAGTGCGGCTATATCCTGGGCCAGATTCACGTCTTCCAGCCAATCAACTGGATCTTTGTCAAGGCTGCCAAGGCTTTCCCTGTCGACTACATCCTAATGGCTCTGCTGGTTTTGTTCTTTTTCAGCAGTTCCATCTCGGGTGTTGCAAGCGTTGGTATTCGCTTCCTCTGGGTGCGCATCTTCCAGATTCGCAAGGGTCGAACTGCTCCCCAAGCGCTCCTCATTGCTACGGTTATGCTGGCCCTCATCATTCTCGCCTCCAACTATGGAATCGCAATGATGGTTGCTCCTCAGTATTCCATCTACGGCACTCAGACGATCTGCACCAACGAGCCAGCTTATCCCGGAGCCCAGCCTGATTGCAGAAACCACACGGACATGATTCGACCCTGCTCTGAGGCTCTCAAGTTGAGGCACGCCAAGGATGTCTGCACACCCTCAATTATGTCGACATTTTTGAACCGCATCACCATCACTTGGCCCTTCTTCGGTCTCGTCGACTTTTGGGCGCAGTTTGCTTTCCTGGGTGTCTTCCTGGTTGTGTTTGTCACAGCAATTTTCCGTACTCCCCGGGTCAATCTCTCCCAGATTGATGAGGAGGCTGAGGCTGATGAGGAAGAGAGTCTGCTTGCGACTACTGGCAGACGATTTGGTGCAACATGGCAAGATGTCAGAGGTAAGACTGGCAACTCAGGGAACAACTCGACAAACAGCGCGGGCAATGGATCAAATTCTGCGGCAGCGTAGTGATATCCGGCCCGGTGGGTTTCCAGTACGAGATGAATCAAGGTATTTTAGGGTTGGGCAAAGGCGCAGTAACATCAGGTATGAATTGGAGTTCAACAAGGTTCATGGAAAGTTTGGGTATCTGTCTTTACATCGCACAGGATTGCAGGGTCGGGATTGATTTTGTTTGAGTAACAGGGGCTTCGCAGAATGCTTTGAAATGAAACACTATGCCCCGAGCGCAACCTTTCTCTTCTCCTTCTTCTTATCCTTTGTGAACTGTACGGCCTTGTGACTACGCTCGTCAAACCCAGCCTGGGGGCCAATGTGCATCTCCCTCCAGCACCGGGTGCAGTAGACGTCGTCGTCGCAGCCTGGGCAGCGTAACGTGGCGTCTTCAAGGCATACCGTGCACCAACTATCCATGTCATCGTCGGTGTAGTTTGTTCGCGTTGTGAGGCGGTTGATGGGTTTACCCGAAGGCTTCGATGTGGGGACTGAGGGGAGGGAGAAGGAGTCTGAAGCTGATGGGGAGGGAGCGCGAAGGGCGGCGAGACGGGCCGTGATGTCGTCGATATCTGCACTGCCTGCACGGGCTGATGTCGAAGGGGCGGTTGGAAGGGTGTCGAGGTTTGAAGGGAGGTCGGGGAGGGCAAGATCAGCGTCCTTAGATCCTGCGTCCTTTTCTTGTCCCTCGTCTTCGGACTCAGACTCTGGCTCTGGTGTCCTGTCCTTGTTGAGGGCGGCTTCAAGTTCTACCTCATCGCGGAAGCGGGCGATAACATCGTCAACCTCCTTGTTCATGGTCTCACCATCAGAGTCATCGCAATCATCCTTGTCTTTGGAAGTGTCCCTCGCATCATTTTCTGTGTCCTGTGGTATTGAGTCTGCGAGTTCTTCTAGAAGAGCCTTGACTTGTTCATCATCTGGCTCAACTTGAAAGCCTTCACCAGGCTTTACATCGCCAAGAAGCTCCTCCAACGTCTGATCGTCTGTCTGGAACATGGCGTCGACGTCGTCGTCGTCATCATAAATTTTTTGAGGCTCATTTTTGGGAGCCTTCTTAACAAGAGGGCTTGGGCTTGGTGATGGCTCAGCCGCTGGTCGCGATACCTGGGGTGTGGCCTTGGGAGCTGATGGTGAAGCTTCATCTTGGCTTCGCAAGGACTTTAGGCGTGCAGCCAAGGCATCTTCGCGAGTGGGAGTTTGCCTCCTCTCGATTAAATCAACATTTATGCTAAGGATATTGTTAGTGTATGCGCCTGATTGAAGTTGAAGTGACTTACTGAGTTGCTGCGGGTTTCTCGGGCGTTGCGCTACCACCCCTCAAGGCCTGAAGACGATCGAGGAGTGATTTGTCGACATCGTTGGGCATGATCAATACGCGACCGATCCTATCGAGCGTTTAAATATAAGTGTGATTATTCCCTATTAGATGGCGGTCGCGACAAGCTGTGTTTGATAGACGACCTCAGTTTGATGTTGGGTTGAAGTGAGGCGATGCAATGCGGTCATAACGGCTGAGGCGTTGAGATACAGCGGGGGCGGGGCTTCTGGGCGCCCAGTCCTTGGCTTGATCAGTTGGACACGAGGTCTTGATTTACGGATCTAGAAGATGCACGTGGAAATATCACGTTGCCAAGGTAAAGGATACAATTTATTCTATTTAGACCATCTGATAGGGCTGAGGATATAGCAGAGAGTTCTGGTAGATGTCTTGGCGTGGGGATTGAGTTGGGCAGGGGTCAGGTAGACCTCAAGCTATGGGTGCGTACTACATAGATGGCAACACAATGACAACGACATGCACCATGAAACTGGAAGACAAACATGCGGGCCATCTTTAGTATATACTTCACTGTCTCGCGTGCATGGGGTAGCTTGTGGCACCTCGGTTGACTGAAGCTTGTGAATGGATTGGATGCTTCGTGTACGACAATAGCGGGATATCTAGCTCGTTTAGGAGCCGTGCAAGCACATGGCTGTTCTGGCAATCAGAAATAGATTCCTAGCGACGGAACGCCAATTCCTTTGGACTGGTCGATACTGTATCTATGTGGATGCGTGACGCGCGTCTGATCGCGTGGAATCTCAAGATCAACCTCGCAAACTCCCGGGTTGTGGTGGCTCTAACTTGTCGGAATGTGGGAGACCCTGACCCCTGCGTTGGCCGCGACGATTCAGCCTTAGACATCTGCTTCGACAGAGAGCTGAAAAGGAGGATTGTCCGGCTCCAGAACGCTATCAATTCCTTTATGGGAAACGCCCTGCCCTAGTGTATGCTCTATGATCCTGGTACCCGTTGATTGCAGGGGCCGTCAAACGCTTGTTTGCTTCGTCATTCAATGGTCTTGATTGTATGCACCATTACGCCACCCGTTGCGTTTGCATGCTTACTACAATGGATCCCAGGAGAGATGGAAAACAAATAGATCTGCGCTGTTTGCATAGATTTAAGTATTCCCTGACCCCAAGCCTGTCGCTTTTGTTGTCGCATGCCGTCATGTTCACTCTTCACCCTTCATCGCCATGTTTAGCAAGGTGGGCGTGCTGCGCCTGAATACCCACGCATTACAGATCACAGCTGCAGTCGCATTTATCTGGCTCTTTGTAGTCCTCGTCTACTGCTACAAAGATCTATCGTTTTCGACACCGGCCCCTGATGTCACTCCGAGCAAGCCCAGTAGCAGACCCAACCGACCCAGCGCATCGAGTTCGCAGAGCTATGAACCAATTAAGCTGGGCGCGCAGTACTTTCTCGACTATCCGCTGGGGGAACCGTACAAGGATATCTTTGGAGAACTGGGACAGCGCGCACAGTTCCTTCGGTTATGGATCGAGCAATTGGAGGGCCTGGATGAGAGTTCCGAGGAGCGTGAAGAGGTGGTGGAACTCGTTGAACGACTCACTAAATCACTGTTCCCCTATCTCAAGCAGAAGGAGGGTGTATCTCCCCCGCTTGCAGACATTCAACAACGACTCGGCATTTCGAAGAATGAAGTGGGTAACTTGACAGCTACGAGGAAACCCGCGGGCATCGTCATCCCCACGGGCGAAGGGACGCTTCGATTCGCATGTCATCTCGTCGCATCCTTAACGCGAGTTCACAAAACCGCACTACCGATTCAGATTGTGTACGCCGGAGATGACGACCTATCCCCGGCTGGAAGGAAAAAGATACAAGAGGCGGCTGGTGATGTTGAGGTTGACATGCTGGACATTCTCACCGTTCTCGACGATAAGACGCTGAAACTCGCTGAAGGTGGATGGGCGATAAAACCGTTTGCTGCGCTCGCCAGCGACTTCAAAAAGGTCATCTTACTCGACGCGGACGCAGTGTTTCTCCAAGATCCCGAGCAACTACTTCGCCAAGACCGATTCCAGGAAACCGGCGTCCTTCTTTTCCACGACCGACTCCTTTGGAAGGGCATGTTTGCCGATCGCCACAACTGGTGGCATGAACAACTCAAACATCCCAGCCCAGAGACGGAAAAGTCACTCGTGTGGACCGAACACTATTCAGAAGAAGGCGACTCGGGTATCGTGGTGGTTGACAAGACGCGGCTTGACGTCTTAATCGGGCTTTTGCATGTCGGCTGGCAAAACTCGGAGGCTGTGCGAAATCAGGTGACGTACAAGATCACATACGGAGACAAGGAGAGTTGGTGGATTGGTTTTGAGGCTACGGGGTCCAAGTATTCTTTCTCGCCGCATTATGGTGGGATTGTTGGATGGTTGGAACAGACCGAGCCGGATGAGGAGAATGCAGACCAAGAGAAGTCGAAGCGAGAAGGGGTCCGTGTCTGCAGTTTTGTTATCGCCCATGTCGACCAAACCGACAAGCTCTTATGGTACAACGGCGGCCTGTTGAAGAACAAGATTGTCAACCAGACCGATTTCGAGGTACCGACACACTGGATGATTGATCAGACGTGGTACAAGGGTGCTGCGAAGAAGGACATGAGCTGTATGGCTGGGAAGCAAGCGACTGAGCTGTTGGAGAAAGAGCGACGTGTTTTAGCGAGATCTATCGAGGTTGCAAAGGATGTGGATGAGCGGTTAGGATTGTTGTCATGATTGTGAAAGGGTCTTTGGCGTCGGGGGTAGTTAGGAGTAGATCCGGACATGATCTGGTATTGTATCAACACAGCGGCTTTTGTCTTATCGAACCCTCGTTTACGTTCCCTGTAAAGCACATCAGCCAATTCCACTGACGTCGGTCTCCACGTCGGTCTCCACGTTGGCCTGAATGTTTGTGCCGGATGCCTTTGCCTCAACGGTCAATAGCAAGAACGCTGGTTCATGTGGTTGGTGTTGACGAAGTCAATCGCCCCCAATGCGTGTCTCGACAAAGCCACATCAATGCTCTTCCGAGAGTTCCTCTACAGCCGTTAAAACCGAAGCAATTGAAGCGCATAATCGTAATCAATTGCATGCCAAGTGGCGTTTCACCCATGTAAGTGAGATCCATGGCGACAAGCCGACGTCAGCAGTCGGCGTGGTCAACCTCCGACCACCGATGGTAATCAACGAATTTGAGCACTTTAAACGAAAAAAGCCTTGAAACACAAATCCCTTTACGGTAGCCGTGGACTGATTCTCCACGCGTTTCCGGTATTTCACGGCGGCTGAGGCCGTGTCCCGGGTTCGTGGCCACATTTTCGGTCCCGGACATTTGGCACTTGTCCGGAATACCGGGGATCTGACGAGGTCAGCCGAAGCAACCAAGTAAATAAATACAGCCAAAAATCCCCGACTATAGCAGCGTTAAAGAGTGATTCACTGATTAAAATCTCAAACATGACTTTTCCAGTTGCTCTACGATCTGCTCGTCCTGCGCCCGTCATAGCCACCCTGGCCGCGGGTGGCATTGGGGCCGGAATTCTTGCTAAGCTTTTGTTTGGGAATGCTTCTGCTGAATCTGATGCTCCGACAAAGATTTTCAAGGGTGGTCCTGCTTTTGTTTCGCTACCTCTTGAGAGTGCTGAGTTGGTCAACCACAACACGAAGCGATTGCGCTTCAAGCTTCCCCAGGAAAATGCCGTTAGCGGACTTCCTCTCACATGTAAGCATCGTGGTTGGAATACTCAATGGGCGTTTGCTGACATTTTGTAGCTGCCTTGTTGACGCTATCCTGGCCCAAGGGACAATGGGTGCCCGTCCCACGACCGTATACTCCGGTCTCTGCCTCAGGTAAATGAACTCTTCGCCCTAAACAGTCCAACTTGCTGACCCCCCACCAGATGAGCCTGGATACCTAGAACTTCTAGTCAAGAAGTACCCTAATGGCAGGGCTAGCAGTCATCTTCACTCCCTCAGCCCTGGAGACAAATTACTGTTTGCCGCTGCCATCAGGGGTTATAGCTGGAAGCCCAACAGCTACTCCCACATCACTCTCATCGCCGGCGGTGCTGGAATTACACCAATCTACCAACTCGCGCAAGGAATTCTGAAGAACCCCAACGACAAAACCTCGATGACGTTGGTCTTTGGTGTCAACAGCGACGAAGACGTTCTACTCAAGCAAGAGTTTGAGCAGTTCTCAAAGGAATATCCTGATCGGTTCAAGGCCATCTACACTGTTAGCCATCCCAAAGACGGATCACCATTCCGAAAAGGTTACGTGACGAAGGAGCTTCTCAAGGAGGTTGTGCCTTCGCCTTCACAACAGGAGACCAAGGTCTTTGTTTGTGGTCCCCCAGCTATGGAGGATTCTCTTGTCGGGAAGTGGAACTCGCCTGGAATCCTGAGCCAACTGGGTTTCAGAAAAGACCAAATTCACAAATTTTAGAGGAGGGTTTGCAAAGGATGAAACTAATGCTGGGATAATGTTGTAGAATATGTATACCACTCATCTCGGAGAAACCCCAAGGGGACCAAAATCCACTTCTTACAAGTTCTTCTTGTTTTCTAAGACGTCTCCGTCGTGCATAATATCAAAGAATACACCGATCAACATCTAAAAAAATCGCAGCCCAATACTGTAAAACTCCGTATTCATACAAGTTGCCCCTCAGAAATGGCTTTGAGCCGCCGCTACTTGTCATCTCCAGCGGCAACAAAAGCTACAAGGACAGCCGCACATGCAGCAGTTGCGAGAATGATATCTGTTCGTCTCCCATCCGTCATGAGCGCTAGACTTGCTGCGAATACACTGGTAAAGACGGCGATCATTGCTAGCCGGAGAGCCTCATTTTTGACGAGGTACAGTGCCACAACGGCCGCTTCAATTAGCAGGGATGCCGCAATGACTGTGACAACGGTGACTAGGCGTGAAACATGTCTTTCTGAGTAGTACTTTATTCTCCCGGTTGCGTCGTGCCTTGACCCCTTTTTTGACAGCATTAGTATCTCCATAATAATTGCCCCCTGATAAAGGGGGAGAATGAGTAACGCCACTTACAGAAAGGTAGGGCCCTACTAGGTTTCTAAGGGATCTACTCAGCACATCGTCGCCAATGGCTGGACTAAGGGCGATGAAGTCGTCTTGATCTTGAAGGAGACGACTACCATAACCAACAAATGGAGTCTCGGATTGAAACCACTCTTTAAAAACTTTATAGACACGATCTTCCGGCTTGGGAAGTTTCATGATTTCTCTCCGGAGTAATAGGGCTTCGTCTGAATAAGACAATGATTAGTCGAATTGTCTAAAGTATTAGGTAAGATATGTAGAGACCAACAGTACTCCTTGGTCAACTTTCGTATGCGACATATTACTTCCATTCGTTCGGATTCTCTTGGCTGCTCTTGTGCTCTTGCAGAAAATACTTCCCAACATTTTGCCGAGAGCATGACATCCAGGTCCGCTTTTTGGGCGTCATCTTGGTCAAATTCCCTGAGCTGGTTCTCAAGCTCTAGCAATTCAGATTGCAAATACAGAAGATTTCTAGAGCTCAATTGTTGGAAGCCTTTGAAGATGGAAAGTTCTGTATCCGAGGAAACAAAGCTCGAGAAGGTCGCGTAGCCGGAAAACGGCGAATCTGTTTCTGTCATGGGTCGTGCTGTGCTTGGAGATCTGGGTGTGTTACTGATCGTGTTTATTTCTTCGTCTTTTGTCTTTTCCTTGTCAGCCTGTATTATAGTGGGAGAGTCAATCGAGGCATCGCAGAAAGTAGGCTGGCAAAGGTTCGGGTGACTTATGCACTCATCGGCTCAGCCTGATTGTGCCTGGGCCCGAAGATCGTGCCTTTTGCGGCCTCATGCAGGCACTGCCTCATCCATCAGCCTCGCACTCACCAATTATCACTCACGACGAGCGTCCGAGGCAGAAAAAGGAGACGGCCCCCAAGAAGGTCGCATTAGGTAGGCTAACTCTGGCCCTTTAATTAAATACTCAAGACTTGGACTTGTTCAACTTCGACCATATTCTTACTCAGTCACCATACTCCGGACCTTGCATTATGGTGATACTGCGACAGCAGAAAAAGGCTCAGACCAAGGTTAATCTCTTGAATGTTGGAGGGTTTATCTCACTTCTTTACCCGTGGATCGGTCTATTCCATCATAGCGACCTCGTGGGTTGCCGTCCCTGAGCCTCTCACCATGCGTTCCCCTGTCAGTTCAGCGACAGACCAGCGAATGGCACGCTCTATGCAACTAAATCAGTGTTGTGTTTCGATCGCTTCATCTCCTCAACCACTCGGCGGCGGTTCGACCGGACTTCAACGGCTTGATCAATCAGTTGATGTTAGAGTGGAACTTGAGCGCCGCGCAGCTGCTGAACGAAAGGCTAGGCGCAAGACGCATCACATCAAGAGCAAAGAGCGTGTGGATGTAGAGGAAGGGTGGGGAGAATTTGAGGTCGAAGGTTATGGCCCAGACGGTCTCCTGCTTACCGACAGCAGTGAAGGAGTAGACAAAGGTTTCAGGAACACAGGAGGCTCAACAGATGTAACCGACCCGATCATCGACATCAGCACAAGAGCTGATGAGAGTCCAAACAACGGCCACATTTCAACCCTTTCTATCAGCTTGGGAAGCAATGCTGTTGGAGAAGCTGATACCAGCCTAGGAGTATGCAACTCTATCACTGAGAAGACTCCAGGCAGAGACGTGAAGCCAGAGGGGAAGCTAAAGACCGCGTTGTGCGTATTAAAAGGTCGAATTAAGAAACCTTTTCGAAGCCTCTCGTGATATTCATAGTTAAAATTAACAGAGACTACCTATGGTAACTTGGATATGTTTGGCTCTGCGGCTTCGGCCATTCGCTTGCCCTCACAGTGAAAGAAATGTTGGTGGGAATTAGCACATTGAATTTCTAGCATGAAATAGTTCTAGAATCTCGACCGATGTTCATTGCCCCCTGGCTATTATCTTCCCTTGCCCAATCTCATATTTAACCACTGTATGCTTAAAGCACTTTGCAAGATCATCAGCAGTCTTGAGCCCATCCGCGCTATGCGTCGCCGGTGCATGGAATGCATTAGCCGTTTCTAGAGGACTCATAGTTACAGGTCGACCGAGGCGCCAGAAGCCGTGATATAGAAACATGACAGCCAAGGCGCCAGCAAAAGTAGTAGCCAGCGACGCAGCAAGATATTCCTTATTGATAGCGTACTTGGTCGTTGTGCGTATCTGTGATCCTTGAACCGTCTGCTTGAAGGTCGAGTTGGAGAAGGAGATGGCTGTACGGAAGGCCAGCTCACGGACGGTCTCGATGATGGGCGGCGTCGGATCAGACCAAGTCATGTTTGTTGTTCCCATCTCAGCGTCGGTCGAGTTCATGTAAGTATAACCCATGGGTCCGTCACCTTGCAGGGCCAAGATACCCGTAAAGTAAAGAGTCACGTTGCTTCTAAACATGGAGGAAAGGGCGAATGCGAAGCCTCCGAGCAACGACGGCCATGTTCCCAAACCCGAAGTCTCCATATAGGGATACATCAGCTTCTCGGTCCGGTTGACTATCCCGTCCACGGTTCGACTGGACCCTCGGAGTGTGACAGTGCCATTGGCGTAGCTGAAAGGGTACCGAACTATTGCGCTGTGTAGGCTACAGGTTGTCACGGTGAGATCTCCTCTGTCACCGATCGTTCCCTTATAAGTAGTGTTGAGATGTAGCTTTGTTGGTTCGTAGAGGCCGTTGTCGGAAATTTGAATGCCGCCAACCACCCACGTATCACCAGGTGTTTTATCGATGTAATAGCTCTGGCTGCTGCGAGTGCAGTCAATATCGAAGCCTGCGCCGACGAGAACACCCGAGCAAGCGCCTTCACAGCCCTCAAGATCGAGCTTGATAGGATCCCGGTTGGTGTAGGAGCGTAACACACGTGAGAAGTTTGTCGTCAGAGTATTGAGGGTCTTTGCTCGGGTCATGTAGAGTCCAGTTGGTCGACTAAACTGGCCTGTCGAAAGAGCAGCATGAAAGGTTGCTGGCTGAGTGCGAGTGTCAGGTACGACGAGGGCTGCTCGTTGAATCAGAGGTCCATTGGCAACGGTCACTGCCATCAAAATCGACACGAGCGAGATCTTGCTGGCATTTAGGCGCAACAACCCCAGGAAAGACTGAAAGGCACTTGAACTGTGTTCCCAATAGCGATGGCTTTCTGCGAGCGTTGCGCCTTGAGACATTTTGATCCACCAGGTGAGTGCTGTGCCTTCATGGTAAGCGATAGCAAGCCCGATGTTGGCGATTGCGATAAGGACAGCGAGTGCCACCGCCAGTTGGATTGGTCTATCCTCAGTCGGCCATGAATCGACTTCCTTTCCACTGGCCGAAGACAAAGCGGCGATGATGCCTGCAGCAGAGACAATGGCTACGATGATCCCAGCAAGGCCGGACCAAGGAATACTCTTGAAGCAGCTGGGCTTCCGGTGATGATTTAAGGGTTGAGAGGGTTGAGGAGGGATAAGTTGGTAGGTTGACTCGAAGCCGTACTTGTTGCCCAGGTTTTGCTGCATCTCGTAGCTGTTGCTAGGGTATTCATGGTGAGGCCAATTCAAGAGATTTTGATTAGACATGGCGTTGATACAGACGGTTTCACCGTGGGCCGTTACTATTGCAGGGTTCAGGCAAGACAGGATGACAAGGAAGAAGAACCATAACAGAGCCGCGTTATGATCCTCGGTAAAAGGCAAGTCGAGAGCGTGCGGGGTACTGCAGGGATTCAGATGTTGCCTAGAGAAGAGAAAAGAGAGGACATGGAGGGCCAATCGACCTCGAGCACGACAGCCTTGTGCATGTTGGTCACGAGTTTATAATCAGCCAGCTGAAAGGGGTTTATTTTCGTCTCGCGCTTTATCTCTTATCTTACCTTGAAGTTAAGCCCGATTCTCTTAGACTGCGTAAAGGCATTATTTGCTTTTTATTTCACAGGCTCGGGAGGTGATGGTGCTGGAGAGCCTGGTGAGAGCCGAGTGAAAGCCTGGTAAGACACAGCGCCATTACCGATCAGGCTCCGAGAAAAGACACAAGGCTAATGGTCGAGCGGAAGACGATGTGGCGCTTGGTGAAATGCTGAGGTTGGCGGCTTTTCTTCGCTTACTCATAATTGAGGTTTGTAGAGATTATTGGAACTTAGGGATGCTTCTTTCTGCGGCCTCTTCTTATGATTAAATACCTATCTAATCTTGGTCCCATAGTCTTAATTAGTTAGGAGATATATGTAAGAAGTATAGCTTAATAGCTCTCTGTATTGTCAACTTCAACATCAAAACTGAAGCCCATTATCTTTAATCGTGTCTTTGAGCTCAGCCATTTGATTGCCCAAAGAGCAAAAACAACATTACTAGAAAATAGTACGTTGGGATTTCATCGCAAATCGAGTTGCCCCAGGCTCTGAAATAGCTACCGAAGCCTTCCAACGTAACTTTTCGAAGACTTCATGAAAGTTAATGCTTCTCGTCGGTATACCAACCACTGCCTCATCTCTCCCGCCCTGCGCAGGGAACGCATGCTCAGCTAAAGTCTTGATCGTCAAAATGCCAAACTGGTCATTGCAGGTCTGTCATCTTGATAGTGAAGATTTCATATGTTACACTCAAGTGAAACACCGTCATTGGGCCGTGCGTGGTGTTGACAATACAAAGACGAGCATGAGCCGGCTCCAGGACTTGATATACGCATCTATTTTAGAGAGGACTTTTGTTTCTCGAAAAGGTGGAAAGGCCCGCTAGCATCTACTCTGAGGGGTCAAATCCCGACGATCAGCATTGAAGCCTATGGCATGTGTTGTCGTCTTACATACTGACGCGTGTCGAGTTATTCAGCCTCATCCTTCGAGACAGCGAATGTTGACGTCACCTACAATACATCGTGGTCAAAAATAGTTTAATTACAAAGATCTATAGTCCATGATCTTTTTTGAAGGATCCGACATGCTTGCAAATTCAGTTGCTCGGGTGGAAAGCGGAGTGAGGTGAATCGAGAGATGAATTAGAGAAAAAGAGAATTACAACGCTGCGTACGCTTTCCAGCCTGGTGGGAATAAAGCCATCGGCATGTAGCACTGATCGGAGAATATGCGAATAGCAAGTAGTGTCCGCTTACTGAGACAATCCCAGTAGCTAAGCTGAGTTGAGGCTACCCTGTCATAAGAACAGCCACGGCGTTGATCCTGTGATCCCCGCTGACCGCAATCTTCCTCTCGCAAAGCACTCGGCGAGCGGGGAAAGAGAAGATGCTTTCCTAGAATGGTGTTTATGGGCCGACAGCCCGATCTGCCGGCGAGGGACCGGGGCGTCATGCTGTGCCCCGATGATGTGTGCACAGTCCAATCGAGTTTTTCAGCTCCGCCACTTTGAGCTGTAGCTCTGAGACTAGTGAGATGGATAGATGCAGAGGATGGGAATGCCGAAGTTTTCAAGAAATATCATTCGTGCAAGTTTAGTAATGAGAATGCCTTTGTTGCACTCATGAGGCCTCTGAGTTGGCTCTTCCACGTACCCATCGACCTTGGAATTCCTGCCTGAGCCTGAATGGCAATTGACAATTCGGAACCCGTGGGAATCTACCGTGGGATTTGCGGTTATATGGAGACGGTCAGATTACGAGCTTAGTGAGAATGCACATACAATCCCATGTCGCGCTCCGGCTTTGCGAAGAGCATTGACGCAACTCTGGGATATCCCGACCGTCAACTGCCGAGTACCCTCGAACCTTTCCAGCTTCATCCATCTTGCGTAGAATTGGACAGCAGAAAAGCCACTGGAAAGGTCCAGATTCCCAAAAGGTCCGGCACGATGCTTCCCCGAGGACTAGTTCCGAACGCCGTAGGGCTGGGGGCGAAGAGGGCGCAGCTGTTTGGCTTAGCCTTGAAGCCTTAAGCTTAAAGCTGGAGCTAGGACGAGCTCTTGTGCTGTGGAGGCGGTGCGGACGCTATTCTTAGTGGATTGGCGTTGACGGCTGACATGGTGTAAGCGGGCATCCTGGGGCGTTTTTTGCACCACCATAGCCTCCTCCGTTAGCAGGCGGGCGGAGGCATCGTGGCTTCTGGACTTGGGGATAGTGGTTGTCTGCTTGAGATGTGTGAGAGATCGAGATGTATAAGAAGATTGCCGTCCCTCCACGATATTCGGACCTTTCCTTCTCATCATCACAACAGCATCAATCCAAAGCCACAAAAACCAATTTCTCTTTTTTTTCTCTTTTTCCTTATTTCCTTATTTCCTTTGTAGGGTCTTCTCTCTATTTCCTTACGACTCTCACTTTATCAACCACATTCTTCCGTTGCTTGATAATTACAAAATTCTTCTTTCGCTCCTCATACCAAAAGACAAAACACATATCCAACATCAACATGCAGTCCGTCTTTGTCGCCCTTTTTGCCATTGCCGGCATTGCCAGTGCTGGACCAGCCGTTGAGAAGCGAGCTGAGTGCCCTGGTACTGGAGCCTATTACGTCTGCGGCAACAACAACTTTCGTGGTTACTGCAGTGTCGACCCTTGCGCTATTCCTTGGTGTCCCGACTTCAAGCTCAAGACTTGTGAGCCTGCCACCGCCGAGAAGCCGGCCGGTGAGAGCCCCACTACCACCGTCATCTCCGAGCCGGCCCCCACTCCTGTGGTCAAGAACCCCGGCGCTTTCCCTCCCGGTGATGTCTGCCCCCCCGGCCTGGGCCGTCTTCAGGTCTGCGCCAACAATGGCTTCCGCGGCTGCTGCAAGGCCGAAGCGTGCGGCGTCGCATGGTGCCCCGACTACAAGCCCGGCACCTATGAGCCCGTCAAGACCATGAAGCTCAAGGTCCGACAGTCTGATCCCACTGTCTGCGCTCCCGGCACTGGTTTCTTCCAATCGTGCTCTAACGGTTTCCGGGGTTGCTGCAAGACCGACGCGTGCGCCGGCAAGGCTCCCGTCTGCCCTTCCGCGCAGGTCAAGGCCCGTCAATCTGATCCTACCGTCTGCGCCCCTGGTACTGGCTTCTTCCAGTCTTGCTCTAATGGCTTCCGAGGCTGCTGTAAGCAGGATGCTTGTGCTGGAAAGGCTCCTATCTGCCCCCAGCCCAAGGTTAAGGCCCGCCAGTCCGACCCTACCGTTTGCGCTCCCGGAACCGGTTTCTTCCAGTCCTGTTCCAACGGTTTCCGTGGCTGCTGCAAGGCCGACGCCTGTGCTGGAAAGGCTCCCGTCTGCCCTCAGCCCAAGATGAAGGCTCGCCAATCCGACCCTACTGTGTGCGCCCCCGGTACCGGCTTCTTCCAGTCGTGCTCTAACGGTTTCCGCGGCTGCTGCAAGGCTGATGCTTGTGCCGGCAAGGCTCCTGTCTGCCCTCAGTCTGTGAACGTCAAGGCCCGTCAATCTGATCCTACCGTCTGCGCCCCTGGTACTGGCTTCTTCCAGTCTTGCTCTAATGGCTTCCGAGGCTGCTGCAAGAAGGACGCTTGCGCCGGCAAGGCCCCCATCTGCCCCCAGTAAGGTGGCTTCTTAAACTTGAACGACATAGAGGCTTGGCATCATCGGTTTTAGAGGGATAGATTTGGGATTGCATGGATATTATGAGGGCATTTTGTACATACTTTTGCATTCATTTGGGAGTTATTCTTTTCGGGATTCATGTGGTTTTGACACCTCAAAAGGCTTTGGGTAGCGTTTTAACTGTATATATGTCAAAAACTAACTAATACATTCCTTCAAATAATTCAAGAGTCTCATGAAATGTGAATGATCTCCTTCTAGTGTACTTTTCTCCTCTGTTTCCTCTAAGCTTCTCTTGGATTCACCTGACTCTGCTCGGAGTAATTCCTTCCATCCAGTGGAGGCTACAGCACTAAGTGGTCTGGTGACAGTGGGTGTGGAGACGTAATTACTCCGGCCAGCAACTGAAACTCCGAAAAGCCCCGCGGAGAATTTCACCTCCTTCACCATCACATCCATCCACTTCCCCCACAGAATGCGACTCCGACAGGCTGGTCGACAGGCCAGACAAGGGCTGGTCAGTCAAGCATGTGAGCTATGCAGGCGCCGCAAGGTAAAATGTGACGCCGATAGGCCAGAGTGTGGTAACTGTCGCGCGTTGAAGCTGCCATGCGAATACAGCGCCCAGAGGAAGAAGCGAGGACCAAAGCCGAGGACTTCGACTATCGAGAACAAGGACGATGGCGAACAGGCACAAACTTCAACAATTATCTTATCTCCATCTATGCCGCAGGTTCCTGTGCCCGCCATTGGCTCTTCACCACTATCGTCAGCCGTGACGCCGACCACCATTGCGTACTCCCCCCGAACTGATGCTGGCTCACCATGCATTGCATTGGCACCTCGAAAGGAGAGCCCGGCCGGAAAAGTCCATCAAACTCTCACGAGCACCCTGGAAGCTCTTGCACAATCTCCAGAGCACATCATCGAGGAGTGTATCGATATGAACATGTTGTTGCGTTTCCCGACCATCCCGGTTATCCAACCAGACACAATCAGGGGAGAGAGCCATCTACTGTTACCAACTTCACGGCACTTATTTGATGCTATCACTAACACTAACCAAATATCCTCAACACAGGGCAGTCTCATGCGAACCTTTGCTCACTTAACAACGGTTTTCGCCTGCGTCTGTTGCCGGATGCCCAAAAATTCGAACCTGAAGAGCCGCGAAGCCTTGATCACCGCATTTCTTGAAGCAACTCGCGGAATGATGGCATGCTGCGAGGATTGGGATGTTAGCCATGCCAATTCAACATCTCTCGTGATCCGCATGTACCAGTCTGCGGCACAACATCACTTGGGTAAGACACGCGCATCATGGCTCATGATGGGCCAAGCTATTCGCCTGGCTCTGGATATGCGTCTATATGATGAAGTGTCATATCAAGACCTCGACCCTCTGGAGGACAAGTTGCGGCGGAATGTCTATGGCTTGCTCTGTGTGGGTGACATGTCGGCTTCGATTCTGAATAACAGGCCCTTGGCATTTCACGAGATATGCCTAGATGAGACTTACACACCGGTTGAGGTTTACAGTGATTTCAGTTTGCTGTCTCCCGAGAGTGGTCTGTTTGAGCCTCCATATGAGCAGCGTTTTCATCGAGGCTTTTATCTCTGCCACGACCTCTGGAAATCAGCAACAAATATCCTCCTCGACATGAAACTTCTCACCCAGACGCTCACTTCTTCTGGGTTTCAACTTTGCTCCCAGGACCCTAGTCAGCAACGGATCATGCAGTCATACATGTCCTTCTGCGGTCTTCTCGACTCGCTCCCGGCTTGGCTCCGTGACCCTGAGAGGCATATTGCGGGCAACGAAATAGCCACAGCTTTTCAGCAACGAACCTTTTGGTATCAGAGGGCAGACCTTGTCGTGACTTTCCATTGTCTCCGGCTTGTTATTCTACAGCGTGCTGCGCAGAAAGGTTTCTGTGCACTCCTTGGGCTGACTGATGACCTGGACATGCTCGCTCTTCGCAAGATTGAGATCGCCAGTGATCTCGTCTCAGTTGTGGAAGGAATTCCATTCGATGCGCTGCAGGTGAACGGAGAGCCATTGGTAAGTGTCTTCACAACTCTTGCGACTATAGTATCGCTGACATTGACAGGTTGAGAAACTCCGTCAGATCGGGGTCAGCCTGTTGGAAATAGCACACCAGAACGAGAACACGGCTATATCTGGACGAGCCCAGTCACTTTTGTCACCCATAATCGATACAATCGCGCGGCTAGACTCTCGAGTATCGGATGAGCTGAGCGCGTACCCGGGCTTGGCATGACCAACATCAAACCGTGCCCTATTTGTCCGCGGAGAATTCTACCCTCTCCATCACTCCATGATCCACCTCTAATGAACAAGGGCAATTCGGCGGGAAAATGAGAAGTGGACCACTGAAACCCATGTGCCTGGCCACGGTTCTTAGCTGCATGCTATAAACTTGACGTCTCAGTGCTCTTGTTCTTCCCTGCTTACACTTCATCCGAGATCCAGTCTTCCTCGCAACGTCACAATGAAGCTAGTCGAGTATCGCAACCCTATTGTGCCAGGGTTCTCGCCAGACCCGTCTGTTGTCTTTGTTGACGGCGTCTTTTATCTTGCCAACTCGTCCTTCCACGTCTTCCCGGGCATTCCCATCTACGCATCGCGAGACCTAAAGACATGGACACATATTGGTCAGTACTAGAAGAGAACAGAGTAATTACGGAATTCTAATGGTCTTTAGGCAATGCTATCAACCGGCCAGAACAGCTCAGCCTTGATGGAGCCAGTACGGCCAAGATGCCCCTTGACACCGGGCATTTCATGTATGCGTCAGGAGGTCTCTTTGCCCCAACAATTCGCTATCATCAAGGAAAGTTCTACGTTATTTGCACCAACTTCCCGGCGTTTGGGACGTCTCCAAAAGCACAAAATTTCATCATTACCTGTACAGATATCTGGGCTGGCAACTGGAGTGACCCAGTCTACATCCCCTTCTATGGCATCGACCCAAGTCTTTACTTCGAGGATGACGGCCGTGTTTACTTTCAAGGATGTTATTCCATTGGCAACCGAATGAAGCAACCGACCTGCACTATCAAACAGTTCGAGATTGACGTCGAAACTGGGAAGCAACTCTCAGAAGAGCGGGAGATTTGGGGAGGCCATGCGAAATACGATACCGAGGGACCGCATATCTACAAGATTGGCAAGTGGTACTATTTACTTGTAGCAGAGGGTGGAACCTTTGAACATCACATGCTTTCCATTGGCAGGTCCGAGAGCATCTGGGGACCGTACGAGGATTATGCACATAACCCCATCATGACTTCAGATGGCAAAGATGAGTACATTCAAAATCTGGGCCATGGCGAACTATTCCAAGACGGCGAGGGTCGGTGGTGGGTGAGTGGGCTGGGCGTTCGGAATGAGAACGAGGGAGAGCCCCTTGGAAAGGACAACTTTGTGGCTCCTCTCGGAAGAGAGAGTTTCTTGGCTCCTGTCGAGTGGCCTGAAGGCGGTTGGCCAAAGATCACCCAACCCACCATGAAGTTCTTGGCAAAACCCGTCAAGGTTCCAGAGGGACTTCCAGAAATTATTGCTCCTCGCAACGTCAGCAACCTCTATATCCGAACGCCCGACCTCTCCAAGTATCAAATTTCCGAGGATGATGCCAACCCCTGGGTTCTGTACGCCAGCCGCGCCACTCTCTCGACTCCATCGGGCACTTCGACGTTTGTTGGTCGAAGGCAGATGTCTTTGAACTCTGTTTCAACCGCGACTCTTGATGTTTCGAAACTAGAAAAGGGGGTTGAAGCAGGATTGACTGTGTACAAGGATCACCCTCGACATGTCTCTATCATTTACAACTCAGATTCTCGCAAAATCACTTGTCGGGCTGTGAGCATGGATATCGATAACGTGTTGCTTGGTGAACTCTCCGTCAAGGCCGAGGTTTCCCAGGTGCAGTTTCGGATCGTTGCAGACCCCAAGAAGTGGGCTTTCTTTGCTCGGGGTGGTGAGCAAGAGTGGACTCAGGTTGGAACTTTGGAGGCTTGGAAGTTTGTTGCTCGGGAGATGACTGGTCCCATATTTGGTATCTTTGCTCATGCCTTGCGTGAGCAGGCTGAATCGGCGGTTGTTTCTTTCAAGGAGTTCATTGTGGACGAGAACCGAGACTAGGGGAAGATCGGAGAGAACTAGCAATGGTAATGACGTCGAGAGGCCTGATGGGGAGAGCTCGATGGTTACAATCAATTAACCCACTATCTATAACTAACAAGGTTCCTTATCCCATTTTAGTAACCTGGATGATGTATAGTATCATAAATGGATCGACAGGTTCGATTAACGTCGACTCCAAGCCAAATCCCATTATCGATCGAGACCTCCGTTGCTTGCGCCGTGTTCCTTGCCACACTGACAGTGACTTGATATACCAACCAGTAGAAAACAACAATCCAATGTCATAAAAACACGAGGAATCATAGCCATCGGCCAATTATGTGTTTCACGTCTGCGGTCTCGAGTCAGACTTACCCACAGACCAGGGGCGCGAATCACATTCGAGCTCCAAACTCCTCAGACTTTGCTTCGAAACTGGAGAGCTGCTGGTATACACAGAACCGGGGCCGTATCGATCGTGCCGGTGTACTCGAACTGGGCGACAAATGCGTTTTGAGCTTTGGATTGGTTGGGGTTGAAATGGTTGTTGGCTCCCAAGGGCACGAAGCCGTGAGAAGTCGGTAGAGACGAACGCATCAGATGCTGGTTTCGAGGTGCGACGGAGAAGACTGCGCATGCTCGGGGGATGAAGAGCCATCTGAGATAATCGTCAGCTTCAGGGCGTTGGAAGACTGCCGGAGACCCACTTCTGACAGTTTGTGACAAAGAAATCCGGATCTAGTTCTTTGAGGTTCAGATCAATAAAGCCAATGCCGTGTGCGCCGTCAATGACACTGAAGATGCCATGTTGACGACATATCTTGGTCAGTTGCTCGAATGGCATCCTAGCGCCAGGCATACTCATGACGGTGTCGAACATGGCCACCTTGGCCTTGTCGCCATGTTCTCTGATGCTCTTTGTGAAGCGTTCCAGGATTAACTCTTCCGTGTCTTGAGTAGGGTCGAAGTTGACCTCCAGGCTCGTAACCGGGGTCGTCTCCGTGAGATAATCCACTGTCTTGCCAATGGCCCCATATACCCCTCTAAAGTAGACAATCTTATCTCCAAACTCGAATCTCAGGTTACGAAGGACTGTGTTTAGGCCCGTGGTTGCATTCGGTACGAGGACAAGTCCTTCAACATCGGCGTTGAGAAAGGAAGCAACCTGATGGCGAATCTCGTTGAGCTTCTTAGGGAAGGTGTATCGAATGAACTCGTCGGGCTCAGACTCGGCAGCGTCTTGTCAGTGACGCAATGCATCTCTCACATGGCGGGGATAAGATCCGTAGGCCCCTGAAGAAAGGAGTTAGTCGTCTAGATATACAAGCCTTAACTGAGTTGTATTTACCTTGATTGAGATTCACCTGCTCTTTTCTGAACAGAAAGTGTTTTTCTCGCATCTCCTTGCCAAACGAGGTCATGGCCAGGTTGTCCATGATGAGTCAAGAGCGGGCCAATAACGACAGGATAGGTAAATTTGGTAGCAAGCTTAAGATCTACGCGACGGATGCAGATTGGGAGGCAGGTCTCAACAAGGCGTAAAGTAGAGGAAGCAGAGAGGTGGCCAAATTGGTAGTTATTAAGGTCCATTGTACAACTAACTGAGAGGAAACACTGTCCAAGAGCCACACTATTAGATACTTTGCGCCTTGACGGGGATCTCCGCCAACAGAAGGACATCTGCACACACTCCTCGATGACAAATTTGTCCATAGAAGGGGGCTTGGTAGGTGAATTGAAGCTAAATGAAGCATGGAGGCTAGAAGGTCGGGCCTCAACAAGGACGTGGTGCTCTCGTCAACCAAAGGGCGTACAGAGGACCCCTTTGATGACAAATTTGCCCCTAGGAGAGAGCTTGACACCGAGCGTCTCGCAGCGATATCGGTAGCAAGATACGAGCGCTTCCGAAAGTAACCAAAATGACAAATTAGAGGGACATAAAATTGAGTCGGCTCATAGCACAGGGTGAAATTGACATGTTTTGACCGCTATCTCAGGGCGGCGTTGGCACAGCCTCACATGGGGTCACAATTTGTCATCACTATATGGTCCCAAGGCCTTTGCAGCTATGTAGGGCGCGAGAGACAAGCACTTCTGGCATCATGTCGGGTCAATGGAAAAGACTTATCACTTGATGCATCTGATGC
>JAPFTB010000286.1:0-17651 GCA_030779245.1 Fusarium sp. MBC 438
CATATCATTATTTCTCCTCCACTGACTATGACTGAAGAGGAGATGGATATCATGATTGATTTGCTGAAGCAGGCGTATGACAAGGTGGCTGCGTCGGTTAGAGGATAGGGGTCTTGGGGAGTGAGACGAGCGTTGGCTTGGGGCTAAGAGTTATGTCTCGAGAGCATTGCTCCAATGATTTCTTATAAGATTTCAAACATTACAATAATATCGAGGTTCCCCTTCTGCATCTCAATCCTTCTTTATGAGGTCTCTAAAGAGGTCACTAGACCCAATAGCAAAATATATAGTTATAAATTCATGATGGCATCCAACTCCAATCAAAACTTAACCCTAACTTGGTTACTTAGACTCTCAGCTAGATCAGAAAGGAAGGCTAGCACGCTTATCGTTGTTTTGTGTGCCGAAGATTTAAAATGTGAGGATGAGGAACGAATGACAAGGCTGAAAGACGAGGGGAAAGCCAGCAAGTGCCATCAGAGATACACTTAAGCTGTGAGGGTGATTGTGGGCAGAGCTGAAAAGAGCCGGCTACAGTGAAGTACCTAGTATGGTTGGGAGCGCTGGAAAAGGTAAAAATATTCGTTCGAATTTTCCATTTGTCGTACTTCTATACGTAGAGATTTGGAATCGTCCATGATGTTTGTCATCAAGATATCGCTTCGCTTACCCCTGAAGCCTGGCTTTCCGCGTAAAGACGCATTGACTCTTGCAAACCACGCCATAATATTAGACCATACTATTACGGATAGACGGCTTCTCATTAGCCTAAATACCTTTGTAATATCTATGTCAGGAGAACCCAGCTGTCGGCCGTAAAGCCGGGAACTAAGTAGCTAGTAGCCGACTTCATCTCAGTAGTCGTTCTCTGTTGCCGATATGCTGACTTCAAACTGGTCAAGAACAACGACCATGAGCATTCATTGCCATCTTTATCCTCTCAACAACTCACGAGAAATTTACTTCAGTACTCGGAAGCAACGACATGGCTGAAATGATTAATCTATTCTAGTCTATTAAGTATTGTCTAATCCAGGCCATCCCGCACTTAAGCAAACACGCTCTGCAGGAGATAGTCAATGGGGGCCTCTCTGTAGTTATCCTTCTCAACATAAGCTAGAGCAGTGCGGTTGACATCAAACACATAGTTGTTAGGCTTGTTGACAGTGTACTTGGGCCAGGTAAGGTTGCAGTCGCTGACGTTGTTGGGGTCGGTGCCGTGGATGAAGGAAACCCACATCTTGCTCATGAGGTCGGCCAGCTCGACAAAAGTCTCGGGCTTGCCCTCGAAGGGGTTGGTGGCGTAGCCGACACCGTGGATGTTGTTGAAGACGAAAGCGACCTCCTGGAAGTGAGTGGCTCCGTAGATGGGTCCGAGACCGTTGACGTAGACGTTCCAGAGGTAAGAGTACACAGGGAGGTTGGCAGCAGCGTAAGACTCGACGAGAAGTCTGCGGCCGCTGTGCTGCTGGTAGTCACCGGCAAAGGCAGCAGCTCGCTTGTACTGAAGACCCCAGGGAGAGGCAGCAGGTCGGCCAACCTGGGAAGAAGGAATACCAACAGCAGGGTCATCGGGGTACAAAGCAGAGAGGCTGGAGATCTGGGTGGCGCTCATGCCCAGGCTGGTGAGCCAGGCCTCCCACTGGTCGTCGGTGTTGATGCCCTGCTTGACGTAGGCGGTACCTTCGTCAAAGTTGTTGCCGATGAGGACAGGAACGTGAGCAAACTTGCCGTCCTTCAGAAGCCTGGAGCCCTGGGCGGTCATGAAGTCACCATCAACGACAGCGCTGAAAGTAGGCGCGGTGACACCCAGAGGGTTGGTGTTGTTGAAGATGTCGTTGAGAGTCTCCCAGGGAAGCTCACGGAGGCACTCAAGACGGGCAGTCTCGTTGGTGCAACCAGTCTTCTTGACAAGAGCGTCAAAGTAAGGCTGCCAGGTATCGGCATCAGCAAACTTGGCAACAGGGCTGCCGCTCTCGAGGATGGCGCTGCGGAACAGGTTGTTGTAGTTTCCGTCGTAGGCGACGAGCTGCATACCCAGGGATCGAGCACCGGCAGACTCTCCCCAGATGGTGACCTTGTCGGGGCTACCACCGAAGGCGCCGATGTTGTCCTGGAGCCACTCGAGGGCAAGACGCTGGTCCTTGAGGCCGAGGTTGCCGGCTCCGGCTTCCTCCATCTCGTTGCTGAACATGAAGCCCCAGAACGAGACACGGTAGTTGATGGAGGCAGCGATGATAGGCTTGTTCTCCTTGACGGACTGCTCAACGATGTAGCTGAGGTTGTAACGGGGGTCACGAGAACCTCCGTTGACATAGCTCTATGTAATATTAGCAACTGTTAAATCAATTGATTAGATGAACAACTTACACCACCATGGACCCAAACACCAACGGGGAGGTTGTCACCAGGCTTGACGCCAGCGGGACGGACAACGTTGATGCTCAAGCAGTCCTCAGAGACAGGGTTGCCCAGGCTCTGAGTATCGGAGCCATATCCGATACACATCAGACCATACTCAGTAGCAGTCTGGACCTTGTCAAAGGCCTTGGTGATTGGCTTGGGCGAGGCAAAGCGCAAATCACCAACGGGAGGCTGAGCATAAGGAATACCCAGGAACTCATCCTGACCATAGTGCTCATTGCGCAGACCCTGGTAGGTTCCCAGAGGCAGGCGAACCGTGGGGGCGGAAGACGGCAGGGCGGCCGACTCGGAAAGAGTCAAGCTCGTGAGAGCTGCCAGGAGGATCTTGGCCACGTGGGAAGACATCTCGGTAGGATTTAAGAAGGCGAGATGGGATTTTTTGACAAGAGAAGGAGAGAAGAGGGTTGGTGAGACACTAGTAGAAAGTCTGTCTATGCGATCGACAGCTCAGCTATAAATCTATCCCAAAGAAAGGGTCCTTTGCCCACCCCTGACGCAATTGATAGGCATGAAATTACCTCGTTACGTCTTGTTGAAAGACGCCCGTACGGCTGCTCCGTGCACCGGAGGACGCACGACGACTGGGTTCAAGATCCGCAAGATCCATCTCGTCAGCCTAAGACGATTTTACTCGGAAGCTTTCCCCACAAGTGAGTGATGGGCTGTGGAAGTAATCTCGAGTCATGAAGGGGAGGATACGAATAAACGACAGCAATTTCGTGAATTACCATGACTAGACAGACGGCATTTTCCCGCTAACAAACCTTCTCTCCTTTGCGCTATTCAACTGTCACTGTCAACCCGGTTTCTTCTGCCGTAGTCCAACGCCGTTCTGTGTCGGGCGGTAAATCATTCCCAATAATAGTTAGCATGAGGTGATGGGGCGGTCTCGGAACTTGTCTTAACCTCCGTGTCCCCACGGCCAAGAATTGCCATATTTGACCTGAACCCCGAGGAAGCGCAACAAAAGGAAAGAAGAGACGCTTCCTCTTACTTTTCCAACTTTGCCATCCTTGCCTGATCCAAGGGGACGAATTTGGTCAGATAGCCGGAAACCCACGAATGGCATGTCACGCCAGGATGGACCCACGAGGTAGCCAGGGGAAAAGCATCGTGGCAGGCAAGGAAGCCGTTCCCTTTGGCTTCTAGTAAGATGGGGTTGCCTCCGACGCCGAGCACGACGTCGACGGATGCAGACGGTGAGTATAGATACTCACATATGGTATACCCATGGGGCCACGAGTCAATAACCTGCAGCAAACGGCCCAGGTCCCCTTGCTTCCCATCCCATGAATGCCTTCATACGACTACATGCAGCCGAAGATGAGCAAGAGTTCATCCGTGGTACTGGTCCCATGCACACGTGGCTCTGGGCACGGGCTGCAGTTCTGCATGCCACAAGTGGAATACATGCAGGCTTGGCCCCTGCATGGATGCCCCTGTCCCTGACGGCGAACCAACAGGACAGGCGATGAAGCCCCCTGCATGTCGGCTCTTCACTGCCATTGCCATCCATACCATGCCACTTTGTTCTACCAACTCTTCTACCGCGATTCCAATCCTTACCTGAATGCCGAGCAAGCCGAGTTATATAGCACACATAAGTTCCCTCTCTCGGCGGCATTTGGAATAAATTCGTAAAAGAAGCAAATCCAGTATGGTTCGTCTTCGTGGAAAAATTAACCAAGGGTCGGCTCATGATGGCCCGGTAGTCTCAAGCTGAAAGACAGGGTTTCACCATGCCTAAATTCGGATTGATTCCGCTCAGTGGCCAGAGACGGGGCGGCTCTAGCAGCCCAAAAGGGTCAGGTCATCCCCTCGCTTTGACTGTTATTACTACTTTTCACGAACTGGACTTGGCCCCCCGTGTTCAAGTTCACACCTTCTGGTCGTGGCTTAAGACTTTCTCTTTGCATTGCTGATCATATCCCAATCTGATGTTGAT
This sequence comes from Fusarium sp. MBC 438, assembly GCA_030779245.1. Lineage (NCBI taxonomy): Eukaryota > Fungi > Ascomycota > Sordariomycetes > Hypocreales > Nectriaceae > Fusarium > Fusarium sp. MBC 438. The sequence continues at coordinate 4,370 of JAPFTB010000286.1, forward strand.
GGCGCGATAACCCATCCATGAGGATCCTCGGGTTCCTGGCCGTCTCCCCTTGACCCGTGACGCCATGGGTTATGGTTCCTGACAAGAAACCTCTACCCGACCCGGTGCCACGGTATAAATACCCAAGAAGGTGGATTACCCTTCCAGGGTTCGAGAGGGTCTTCCCCCTCCCCTTCCCCCCTCAGGGATACTGACTCTGTCGCCATCCTCAATCCTCCGGACGACATTTCCCTCTTAACCCTTTCCTCCCGGGTTCCATCGTCTGTTGCGTTTCCACCCGTGCACAACTTTAGAGTTTCGACAAGACCAACAACAACAAGCATGGCGGGCATTGACGCCGAGGAGAGAGGCACGAGGCTTCTCGCAGCTTGCTGGGCTCTGGCGGCTGCGAGTGCCTTGCTGCTGTTTCTGAGAATATACTGCAAGCTATGGCGAGGCAGAGGTCTCTGGTGGGACGACCACTTCTTGATCATGTCTTGGGTAAGCTACGTTCGGGCCGAAAATTTCTGGATCTCTGGCTGACGATTGACACTTCTCCAGGCATCACTGGCGATCGCCGTGTCGATCAATACTTATCTCGTATCGCTCGGCTTCGGCCGACACATATGGACCATCAGCGATGAGAACAAGAAGACCATCAACTTGTACACCATTCTCGTCGCGACGTTTGGCATCATAGCAACGACAACGAGTAAGACCTCGTTTGCCGTGACGCTATACCGCATCGCCACAAACCTATGGATGAAGTATTTTCTCATCTTTATCATCATCACCATTAACATCTCCATGAACCTCGTCTGGATCTTTGGCTTTGCCAAGTGCACTCCTGTAGAAAGGGTGTGGGATAAGACGGTGGAAGGAACATGCTGGAACCCAAAGAAGCTGCTCAAATACCAGCTGTTTGCAGCTTGTAAGAAGAAAGGGTCTAAACCGTGATTCAACCGGCTGACTGTTGTCTAGATTACTCTGCCATTCTCGACTTTGTCCTGGCTTTCCTTCCTTGGCCTATCCTCATGGGCATGTCGATGAGACGCCGCGAGAGACTCGGTGTCGCCGTGGCAATGAGTCTAGGAGCCATGTAAGACATCCCCCGAGACATGAAGCTGACAAGTGACTAACGCTCGTATAGTGCTGGAATCTGCGGTATTGTCAAGGCTGTGCTGGTGGTCAGCATGTCAAGTACCGATATTACATATGACCGTGTTGACCTCACAATCTGGACTCTCACGGAACCTGCGGCTTCCATCATGGCCGTGTGCATTCCCGTTCTGTATGTACTTCTATCTATACACGTCCATCGCAAATATACCTAATACATAAACAATAGGAGGATGCTCTACCGCGAGCTCAAGTCGAGTCAAAAGAGCTACCTCCGGAACAGATCCCACACAAACCCCCTCGACGGAACCAACGCAACCAACGTAGCGGGCAGCAACACGAAATCCAAACGATACGGCCCCCATTCCAAATACGGCCGCAACTCTGTCGTCATCATGTCAGCCGCCGGGTGGCAAGAGTCCCAAGAAGCCCTGCAAGACCCCACGAGCACGCAGACTAGCCGATCCAGGTCTTCTCCCAGCACGAACGGTGGTGTGTTGAAGACCGAGGAGGTGAGGGTGCATCATGAGAGGTTGAGCACGTTTAGCGATGAGAACTCGATAGAGTTGAAAAACATGGGGAACACAGCCAGTGGAACAAGCCCAAATGGGAAAGCTCCCTCTTTTTAATTATACATTGCTACTAATTTTATTGTCACGAGTTACGATAGATTCTTGTAAAATAGGTACATTAATATTCTTCTTCTATGAAAATGGTGCATCTTGTGTGGTCTTTCTGGTTCTTGACGCCATATTCATGCCGTGAGCGATGATGCTGACTTTGAAAGGATGAGCAGCAACTTGGCCTTCTGTCATTAATTTGCTCAAGTCTGATGAACTCTATCCATCAACATGCTAATCGAGAGTATTTACAAGAGCACAGCATTGTTTGTGCTTGGACCAACTGGTCATATAAGACCCGGGCTGTCCAGGTGCCAAAGGCGGTTCCAGACGTCCAGATATAAAGTCCAAGGTCCCATTGACCACTCGGGACATTATCAGGCATGGGTAACATCTTATCGATCTCCACATCGATCGGTAGCAATCCGAGGATGCTGGAAATAAAGATCAGCACTGCCTCGCCGGGGCACTCCAGGTCGATCTCGCCCCCACAGGAAACATAGATGCAGGTACCATTTACGCTGCGACTCTATGTAGCATCGAGCGCTGACCATCATTATGGTGAAGTCTGTGCTACACTCTTTGTGGCTATGCTCAACACCATCACAATATGAAGAGGAGCTCCAATACAAATTGAGGACAAGGAATCGCAAACAAGATATGGCGAAATGTCGACTACATTATGCGATCAGAAAGTTCACTAATCTATGGATAGATATATGTTTTCTTATTGACTATTTTTAGTGACTATAATTCTAGCCAGGCGGTGATTAGCTGGGTCTTGGATGTGGGTGAAATGCTCCGGGAGGTGGGTTGGGAGATCTGCACGTGAAACAAAACATCATCATCCCGGCAAGTCAAATGACCATTATAATAGGTAGATCTTTAAAAAAGTAAACATTGAGAAGATATCATACGGTGAGGTCATATCTCAAATCTCACTAGACTTTTGAGCATGTTTGTTGCAATCCGCAGAACAATATACCCTCATTCTCTTGCTCTAGGCCTCCTAACCTACAGCAGCAAGGGGTAACAGCCCTCAAGCAGGGCACTCTTAAGCGATGAAACAGGGCAGACGTTCAATGTTTCTCAGGTGGCCAAAGCCCTGGAACAGACCACCTTGAGGTAAGTGGCGCCCTGGTAAATTTGATCTCTTCTTGGTCAGTGCCACTAGCACAACGAGGAATGTGACCCCAGATGCCGCGTTGTCCTGGCAGTTGAGGCGCTAATGACCCGGGAGAAGCGCCTCAGCCGCGCCGGCACAAGATCGTTGGATCAGATGTAACGGATTGAAAACTTGTCTTGTCTTGGCTTAAAGGGTGGTAGTAGCTTTGAAATTTGGAGGAGCTAGATTTGTTGTTTAAAAAACATTCATCACGATATCAGCCCATGACGTCATGATTCCATTTCCGACGTGGCTGACATAAACAAAGAGAAAAACCCGTGATTTCGCGTGCTCAAGATTCCGTAACTCCGTGATTCTCCAAAATCTCGGGGAGTCAAATGATTATCATGAAATATCTTGCTTGAGCCGGATCCCGCGGACGTCCCGGCCATCCCGACGTAATATCCAGCCACTGGCGATGCTCCAGTCGCGCCCGGGACCCCTACCACACCGAGACTCCGACCACAGGGAGACGGGCATCTGTGCGGATGTGACGTAGGTGGCCCACTCGGTCGTGAACCGGCATCTCTGGTGCCGACCATCTTTGGACGAAACCAAATCAATTTTCTGTTTCTTTTCGCTGATCAAGCAACCCCAAGGTCTAGAGCGTGCCAGCGGCTCACGCTGTGACGACCTGACTAATTCCGCTGGCTCCAGGTTTGTAGCCTTGGACCACGGGCTAGACCAACGCTTATTATCACCACCGCCATCACTCTTCCTCTTCCTCTTTCTGTTTTGCTTTCTTGCCATGCAATACTGGGTATGGCTTCGCATCATCAACCTGGGCCTTCTGGCCATCTGCAGGTAGCATCGGCATACAACAACCGCCGTACACCGAGCCCATCATCATCGCGAGTATCCATCCACCCTCCCGCCACACCAGGGAGTCCAGCGCCCGTCGACGAGTCCGCACCCGATTACTTTGATCCTCTGAGCCATGCTCCCTCGGCGCAATCGCAAACTTCTATATCATCTTTTCCACGATTCCCCTCGCAGACTTCTCTTTCCGCCTTTCCCGATGTCGCACCGCCACCGAGACGACCTCCCGTCGATCAAGCTCGACTTCCGAGCATCCGGCTGAGGCGGACTTCCAATGGATCCCTCTACTCCGACAACGGTCTCTCGAGCGAATTCGATCCGAACCGTCCCCGAAGCATTTCGCAACCTGAACGAGCAAGAGTTTCCGATGCTCCCGTTCTTGCTCGACATTCGAGGCGGGTGCCTCAAATAGCCATGCCTCGACTTACAGAGGAGGGTGCCCGACCAAATCTCGCAGAACTAGGAATGGATGGACCGACTAGTCCTTTGTCTCCGGCAGTATCGCTTCCTGACCAAGCCCACACACGAGAACCGGATGTGGACATGACCAGGTTGCAACGAGCAAGGAAGATGAGCCGAATGTTCTGGCCAGGACATAGAAGGCAAGGGGAACAGAGTGAAGCTACGCGACCTCTAACCTCCGAGGACGAAGAATACGCCCAAGAACTGGTCGACTGGCTAGACGTCATTGGTGAGTTACCCACGTCATTGTGTATCGCGACATCGACTAACACGATTAGACCCCGAGGTTCAGACCCTGTCTACCCTGACCAACGTCCAAAACTCCCTATTCGTCCCCGATCTCGGCAACTGGGTCAACCGTCGACCTACATACGCCCTCTCTCGACATGAACCCGAACAAGACTGGGCAAGGGAAGCCATTGCAAAAGAAAGACGTCAAGAAGCCGCCCGCGAAGCACGTGCAGCACGAGAAGCTGCGGCGGAAGCTGCGGAAATGGTAGCAGAGCCTCCGCCCATGCAACGAAGCAGCACCATTACGTCACGTTTGACCGAGTCTCACTACGCCGCTCTTCCCCATGGAGCAACTCTTGAAGGATGGAGTGCTACGGAAAAGGCCGAGCTGGACGACCATGTTCGACATATGCTGCACTCTAGACGTGCGCGCTTCAAGCGAAGCCTCAAGGGTTTTGGACAATATGTTAGGAGACCTCTTGGTTTCTTCGTCACCCTTTACGCCACCCTTATTACCCTCTTCGGTTTGGCTTGGGTTCTCTTCCTCATCGGCTGGATCTATGTAGGCGAGAAGCAAGTCTACGCCATCCACATCATCGACAGCGTCCTTGTCGCGCTGTTCGCCATCATGGGTGATGGCCTGGCACCCTTCCGAGCTGTCGATACTTACCACATGATCTTTATCGCTCGCTACTCTGGCATGATCCGGAGAGCAGAGAAGGGCAAGAAGCCCAGGTCCAAACTAAAAAAGAAGAACGTTCCACCAGAGATCCGGAACAGTCCTGAATACGAGACCAATGGACGTATCACTGGCTACCAAGCTAGGATGCTATTGGAAGCCGAAGCCTACGACCCCGAGAACAATCAACAAGACGACAGCATGAACAACCTTGATAACAACAAGGATAACGACCAGATGGTCGATCTGGAGAATGCCAAGTCACCTAACCCCGAATCGGATATGCCGGCCCTCACAATTGCTCAGCTCAAGAAACTGCAGCATCATCAAAAGAAGCTGGCCAAGTCGCACAGTTTCTACAAACCTCAAGAAACATTTACACATCACGCATTTCCTCTCAGTTACCTCATGGCTATTGTCATCCTCCTGGACTGCCACTCGTGTCTCCAGATCTCTCTGGGCGCCTGCACATGGGGCATCGACTACCACACTCGACCATTCGCATTGACAACGGTAATCCTCTGTGTCAGTATAACGTGCAACATCACAGCCGGTCTGCTCATCAGCAGAGGCGACCGCAAGACTCGAAAGAAGGACGTATGGGAGCTCCTCAACCGACAGGAGCTGACGGAAGACGCCATCAAGCACATGGAGGAAAAGAAGAAGAAGGAACAAGAGAAGGAGGAGAGGGGGAGCAAGTCATCGGACAAGGATGAGTCTAGTGGGAGGACTTCGAGGGAGCTTAGAAGGCTGGTCAAGTTGCCGAGTTGAAAAAGGGGTATACAAAAGGATGGATGATACATGAGGATACATGTGGATATGATGATGACGGTTTAGTATAATCCCTAATGAATACAGTAACACGTGTACAAGGAGTGTGATTGATGTGTTTGTGGCAATGACTATGGCGCAACTGTGGGAGTATTACATCGTGACCCTGAGAGGCCTGATTAAGGGATGTTGTGGAATCGCATCTATGTCTCTGCTCCTCTCTGTGGCCATCACAGGTCTCTTCTACAAGCTCCCTATCAGCTTGAAGCTCTACACCCCCATCATCCTCTCAGTATTTCTCACACGCCAAAACCCCAATTTCAGGAGAAGTATTCTCATTTTGGTAGTTGGTCGAGTACCTCAGCCACTCGGCAAACTCCAACGCATCCTTGCCGTCTCCCCGACGATCGGTCCACCCATCATCATCCTGCTCCGTAACCTCAATCAACCTGAACCCGTTTGCGCAGAACTGTCGCGCGGAAGGTCGCGGGTTCACTCTCTTGAGATGATGGTCTATCAACCAGACTTTCTCAACGTGGTGGAAACGTCCGCGGCCGAGTAGAGACTCGATGCGTTCCACCATGAGGTGTGATGATGGCTCGGGGGCATCCTTGTTGTATTCGTTTTCGACCGAGAGGTTGATTATCTCGTCGCGAGGCAGTTCAAACGCGACGTGCTTGAAACGAAATTTTCCATGTCGGGAGGAAATGGCAGTGTGCTGTAGCCAGATCTTGGCCATGTTCCAGTCATAAGGTTGAAGACAAAACAGGTCTCTCTCGGGCCAGACCATCATCTCCTGCTCGTGCCCTTCCAGCATGAACTTTGCTATCCGCGGCTCATTATTCGGCTTGGCCGTGTCATCCGAGTTGCATGCTCGACAACCAGTGCATGATTCCGAACACATGGTCATGGTGGAAACCTTGATAATCGCAGCCCTCGAATCACGGCATGCCGTCCAAAGCCCATGATCCAAAAGATACATGGACGGGTTCCCCTCTGTCCACGAAAACCCTTGCCCTCCGTCTTTACATCTTGGCGCGGCGAGACATGATCTGCTAGGTCCCTTGAGCTTGTACTGTTGTGCGACGGCGGCGGATTCTTGTTTGTGCTGTTGAAGATGGTGAAGAAGTGGATCCCGCTCTGCTCTGCTTGAACTCCGGTCGCCTTTTCCCAGATCAGGTCGCGTATCTCTTGGGGGAGACGAGGAAAGAGGTGAAAGGTGGTCATGATGTTGTTGGTGACTGGTGGGTATGAGAGGTTAGGCTGGGGTTCCAAAATAACGCACTCCTTTACGTCGTGTTGTACACGCAAACAGTGCGCGACTATTTATGTCGACATCTATAGTAGAGTAGGTCAACCACCTACACAAACCTCTCCTCTCTACATCAAACAGATTATCGTATCCATCACTACCACAGAGGTACAACCATTCACGTATCATTCTCTTATCGACAACAGACTCAATCAAGAAGTCGTAAGTATTACCAAATGCTTACCTGTCCATTTCCAACACTGTGTAAGCATACCCCCTCCCCTATCTTAGCAGCCATGACCTTCTCCTTCAACGTCCCCACGAGGTTATTGTACCCATTGATGTACTTGACCTTGCTCTTGTACGTGCTGCTCTTCGGATCAGCTAGGCTTAGGTTTGCCTAGTTAGCCGTCTTCTATTTCTTGTTGATGTACTTACCCTTGCGTTCTAGAGTCGAGAGAAAGGGTGCGCTTTGAGGATACCGACGGTGACATGGACCAACAACGGGTCAGGTCAGTGGGGTACCATCAGCGAGATGTCGCCAGGCTTTAACGAGGATTTTGCCGGTTCGCGCATCAAGTCGGCCGACGTCAATAGAGACAAATAAGCCGACTACCTCGTCATGTACGGCGGAGGTGTAGTCAAGGTGTACCCTAACACCAGCATATTTCCCATAATACGCGAAAGCTAGAGAATCTGGGAAGAAGGCATCGCCATCTCCCTTAGCATCGGAGGAGACGACTACAAGACCCGATTCGTAGACCTCAACGGCGACAGCTAGGACGACTTCCCGGTCCTCCATGATGGTGGTGGGGTCAAGTGCTGGCTGACCAACAAGTACTATATCTCCCAGAAACGGCGAGAGCATCTAGCAAGAAGGCGTTATAGTGGCTACGGGTGTTGGCGAGCCTCGCAGTGAGATTCAGTTTGCACATCTCACGGGTAATAGCAAGGATGACTCCGTCGTATAGTATGAAGGGGGTTTTCCATTGCCAAGGGGTACCACAACATGGGACAAACCCCCAATGGCACGAGGCGCAAGTGGAATAACTTGGGAATGGCTGCAGCTGGTGTAAATCTCCAAATATAGTAAGAGATGTTGATGTCGATGGTGATACCAAGGCTGATTACCTCGTCGTTTGGCTCGTCAACGCCTACATCAGCTCAAATCACTGCCTCGCGGACCTAGATGACAACGGTTTAGGGGGTGGTGTCAATGACGGCCTTGGTAGGGGCGGCGGTGATGATAAAGACGATGTCAAGGACGATGATAAAGATGACGACAAAGATAGGAGCCCGTTTCCGACGACGACGAATACCTAGACCCATACTCATACACAGCGGAGAACTGGGAAGAGATTAGAGCCCTCGAGACTACAACAACTAGCTGAAGCCTCACCTAGTGGCTCAACATGGTCCCAGTGCTGCACAACATGGTGGCAGACGCTAAGGCTCGCTACAACGAGATCCTTAAGGACGGCTACTTGAGGTGTATGTGGACTACGCCGTGGGCGAATGGGGTCCGGCTCTCGAAGACTTCATGTTGGATAGCGGCGGCAAGTTCTTCAACTGCGATATCCGCTCCGAGTACGCTTGCTGCTTCTCCTGCAAAGCCCTTGACTTGCCATGCACATCTGCGTGCATTGAAGAGTGCGGTACACCACCACTTCGATTCAACTTGGACGATAAGATGTGGAATCTCGGCGAGCAGCCCCATCTATCCGACCACTTAAAGCGCCACTTAACACCATATCGAGTCTATCTACTGGACCTTCAAGGCGGAAGAGAAGTTCTACACAGAACTCAAGGACCAGTTACTAGAAAAGTTAATATGAGGAGACCTCTGACATCGCATGTGCTCGGGAGCTCTGTCGGCATGAGTTCGGTGTCAATAGGTATATGCGCCGATGTATCCAAGTTCACTGTATGTACTCTGAAGTGATTAGTAGTTTTCTCCCCGCTGGTTACTCCATATTATTTATCGTCAACCCACTTCCCTCAAGTAACATGGCTGGCCCCTCAGTGACCTGTGCTGGGTCAACAGCCGGTGGTACGATGCCGTGGACCCTGTTTCGTTCGCATGGGACGAGAACGAGTGTGGAGAAGAATCCTCAGGGTCTGCAACGTTGCGTCCAAGTGGAAATCTACGTACAGGACCTAATCTGTGTGTATGTACGTACATGCAAGATCACGCGAGAATAGAGGGGAAATGTTGGTTTGCGAAAATAAAGGCCAATCTATCGCGGCCAAACGTAAAATGCATGTAGCAAGGTACTATGGGACATGTACAGATCAGATATACACAAGCGGTCATTCATCCCCAGTCCTACGACATAACCACAACTATTATGATATAATATGGCCCAGTCCCTTAGGAGCTGGTCGCGGTAGTGAAATCCGAAATCTGGGTCGTCACGACCAGACCAGCGACACTGGCCGACGTGAGGGTAGCAAGAACACCAGAGCACAGCGCAGAAAAGGCCAGGGCGGAAACGTCTCCACGTCTGGAGGGAGCGAGCTGACCGAGGATACCAATCTGAATACCCAGAGAGCCAATGTTGCCGAAACCGCAGAGAGCATAGGTGGCAATGAGCTGGGATCGAGGGGAGAGGTCGGCGTAGTACGGGTCCGTGGCCAAGGCGTTGAATGCATTGTACTCGTTCTATGGCAGCGTGTTATTCGTCACAATTTCTTCAAACAGACTGGATGGAAACTTACGGTGATGACCTTTTCAGCAATGAGTTTGGCAACCTTGAGGATGTCACCGTTCTCGCGAGAGACACCCAGCAGGAACGAGACGGGGTACAAGGCGTAACCCAGAATGGTCTGCAGGGTGAGCTTGGGATCGTTGATGTCGATGTAGTATCCCCACCAGGTGAGGAGGCCGTTGATCAAGGCGACAAGAGCGATAATGCAAAGAAGAGACGCGACAATGGTTCCAGCAATCTTGATACCCAACCAGGCACCATCGGCAAAGGCCTGGAGGGCGTTTTCAGCCTTCTGCTCATCATCCTCAGGGATCACAACGCGGCCGGCTGTCAGGGTCTCCTCGGTCTCAGGGTATCGCATCTTGGAGATGGCGAGCGAGGCTGGGATGGACATGATGCAAGACGACACCAGGGCCTCGGCGTTGAGACCGAGCGAAGTGTAGCCGACGAGGACGGAACCCGAGATGGTGGCAAAACCGCAAGTCATGATCTGGTGAATCTCGGCCTTGGTCATGTGAGGCACAAACGGACGCACCAGCATAGCAGACTCTCCCTGACCGATGAAGGGCGTAGCAGCGGCGACGACGGCCTCAGCTCCAGAGACACCGAGAGCCCAGAACACAAAGGTGGCAAACTTCATGATGAACCACTGAACGAAGCCAATGTAGTACAGAACCTGGACGAGAGAGATGAAGAAGATGATGGCCGGGATGACGCCGAAGAAGAATCCCGGGGTCGCCGCAACATCAGGGTTTGTGAGGAAGATGACACCATCCTTTGCGAACCCGAGAAGATCGGCAGCACGGAGGGCGATGAAACGGAAGATGTCATAACCGACGCCGGTGCGGAGCACAAACAGACCGATGATATACTGTCCAAGCATGCCACCGATGACAGTACGCCAGTTGATGCGCCTGCGGTCTTTGCTGGTGACCCAGAGAACAAAGAGGAAAACGGCAATGCCGAACAAGCTGACAGCTCTGTTCTCGCGAGTGTTGTCGGCCACTTCCTTGGATACAAACGAGCCGACGAGGATGGTGGCGATGGCGACAAAGGCGCCGGCGGGGGTGCGAAGCTTGGCCGGGATCATGTCGTAGATGACAACGGCCGTGTGATGCCATGTCCAGCGGATGGGGCCAGAGACGTAGCGGATTGGGACGTAGAAGAAGATCAGACGAAGAGTGATGGCGAGCCAGAGGAGAAAGGGAACGACCCAGTTCTTGTCGTTTCGGTGGACGACCAGAGACGCGATCCACCAGCCAGTGAAGAGCATGAAGAGGAAGAGGTGAATGATGGGTCGCTTATATCGGAGGATAAGACCGAGGCATCCACGGCGACTTCGCTCACTGTCGTCACCAGTCGAGGCAACAACACCAGCCTCAGTCTTTTCATGGTCACTGTAGTCTGGGGGAGTTCCGTGGCCAGTCTTCTCCATCGAAGTAACAGGAACAGCGTCTACTCCATGCTTGTGGAGATGACCCTCATGAGGCACGGCGGTCGCATCATGGCCAGCGGTTCCCTCGGTGTAGTAGACGGGATCCTGGTGACCGCCGTCGGCGTCGACGCGAGGCGAGTGGTTGTGATGCTCATGGCGGTGCTGGTTCTCGGCCTGGAGGGCGGGATCCGAGCTGAGACGGGGCGCATTGGCAGCGGCGGTGGAAGTAGCTTCAGCCATGACGACGAGAGAGTCAATTGGACTGATTAGGTTCGAGCGTTGGTGTTGAAGCTCGCGACGTGCTGCTCGAGTTGAGGTTGCGATTAGGCTTGGCCTAGAATAAGGAAGGCGACCCGGGCCCTTGAGAAAAGAGGACAGTCAGATCGGCGACAACAGAGAAGATCATCTTGAACGACGGTGGGGATGGAGGGCTTGTTTAATACTGAGAGGAGTGGGAGGCGTACCTGTAGAGATTGGAGAGGGTACTGTAACACCGGAGGAAGCAACGCAACGCAACCCCGGACCCCGAATCAATGGACGATCCCTTGTTGGTCTGGTCTCACGCGAGCAGAGACACACAGAGACAGACAGACAGACAAAGGGAAAAAAATCCATCGCAGCATGGGATCTAAACCTTGCACGGCACATCCATGTCGAAGCTTATCGCAGTGCCAACGGCTGGTCGCCTCCTCCGTCTGTGGCACGCACTGCATGCACCCCGGGCCGGTGTGTCGGTCGACAAATTCTGCAATCTTGTGGGCCATCCGTGCATCCATTGATTGACCATGTGGTTGCTTGACTCGGAGTCTCGAACAATGAACGGTTGCTTTGCGGCGAGGTTATCATGACTAGTAGGTACTGGGGATGGTTGTTGGATGAAGCTCAACTTCTGCCTGTATCTGTTCCTTCCTCTGGTACCAGCACAGTGTTCTAGGTCAGCTGACCATCTCAACACTGGCAACTTCCATCCGCCTCCTCCTATCTATCAATGATCGACACTCTTGGCTCCCACAAACAACACTTCCACAGCAAAAAAAACACCAAGAAAACCATCGCCACTCCCCCCGGCCTCTACTCGGCCGCACCTCAACCCCTCGATTCCTGATCTGGAAGGTTGCTGGAACATTTGACCCCATGCTGGAGCCCTACAAACCCGCTCCCACCAATCATCAACTCACCTTCTGGACGCCCCAGCCGGGTCCCGCTGCTGCCAATGCACGCTACCCGCGGCGCGCCAATGGTCCACTGACGTTCTGTACCCCACTACGGAGAAGGCCTGTAGCGGGTTTAGCTCCCCTGTAATTGATGGTGGGTTTCAGCAAAAGGGCCTTGGTCCGTGAGAGGTGAGGGCCAACAGCTCCTCCAGCTGGATCGACTGGATATCAATGACACGCGACAAGCAATCCTTCAATTGTCAGCTCCAACCAATCAGAGACTCCTGATAAACCCCTTCACTTGCTTGCTCACTGCTTGCAGCAGCTGCAGGCAGCGGGGGACTTGTGTAGCGTAGTATAGCTCCTCGTCGGTCTTCGGTCACCATCTAGGAATGGATCCTTCCCGACCGTCCGGCTCTAGGTCATGTCCGTTTACCTTACCTGGTAAACTCCAATTCTGTTGCTACCCGACTATCTTGATTAGAACAACTCAGCAATTTCATCTCGACGGAGCATCTTGATTGTCGTGATGTCTTCAATCTCAGCTTCATTCAGCCTTCCATCTTGTGCCCTCACCTCGAAGCTATCATCATCAAGCCCCGGTATCCCGCCTCTCACCTCATCCCTCTCGGCACCTATCCCCAAAATAGACACCCTTGTCTATACATCCCTCACCTGTGTCCCCTTTGGGTAGGTCCTTAAGGGTCCCTTTTGTAAGTGGCTTACCGGCACCATCCACCCAAGAGCCCTACTCTCGATCAACTTCCGTCCCTCCCCTACTCCCCCATATCTCATATCTCTTCCCCAGTCCAAACAAACATGCCCCGAGATAAACGTCGCCGTCGCCGCCGCCGCCCCCATATCTCCATCCCCTGCTCCCTCCCTCCC